>CAAKHG010008093.1:36098-57794 GCA_901007715.1 Dactylopterus volitans
TTAATCCTTGCTTCACTGAACACAAACACCGTTTTTAGGAGGCTGAACAAAACTCCAGAATGACTGGTGTTGTTTTTTCCTGCATTACCGATAAGGACTTCTTGTTGGAAGAACTTTTGTTGAACAAGTTTTAAATTTTTTTTTTTTTTTTGTCTGTTCTTACTTTCCAAGGTCAGGCTTCTTCTACCACTTAACTTCTTGTACCACTCATCAACATGGCAAATATATTAATGAACCAGTAACTAGTAGTCTGGGTAAGTACTGCCTGATCAAGCCCATCAGGTAATAAATTATGTAGTATAATATTCTATAATATAAGAAACGAAATACCCATTTCAACCCTCAGGCCTGCAACGGGGCATCAGTTTACGGGGCACCCGATTCCCCCGAATATTCTTTTAGCATTCAGCATCAAATGTAAAACAACATTTCATCCAGGAGGACGCAAAATTTTTGAATGTGGCTCATTTGAAGTCACAATTTCATATGTGTTGTGTCAAAGAATGAATTTACCAGAACACTGACATGGTGGACTGTGTGTCGTTACCTCGGGCAGAAGGTACTTCCTCAGCAGGTTTACCACGACCACCGCCGCAGGCAGCGGCTCATTCGGGTCGCTGCACAGCTCTGCAGAACCGATCCGGAAGTCAAGTTTCATCTTCTCCATCCCATTAAAGAGGAAAAGCACATCCTTCGCCTGGCTTCCCTCCCCGCTCAGCAGAGGGTGTTTTTTCAAGTGGAGGTACTTCCTGCTCACCAGGTCCCTCAAGGACGCCACCCTGTGTGAGACAGACTTCAGGTCACTGAGTGCGCTTCATCACAAACACGGACATGTAGTCGAAAGCAGTGTGATGCTGCCGCCATTTTAATTGCTGACCACACAAACATGCAGTTCAGCGCACTGAAATTGCGAGCTCTGCCATTTAATCTAGACAAATATAATCCTTGCGCCATGTCAAAGCCAGGAATTGGGGTTACTTATGAATTTTTGAGTTGTCACAAATTATCAAGAATCGTCAACAAATATTAATTTTAATTAACATTATAGCTCCTTATGTGACCTGCTTTTAACAAGGGGAAATGATGGCCAATTATATGATCACGTCTCCGTAGCTAGTAATGATAAATGTTCACTTATCTATATTGGATTAAAATTTGTGTACACGGGTGCAAACACATGCAGCTTGGAAAAAGAGACAAGTGAACCCAAAAAAAAGGTGACAACATAAATCACAAGACATTCAATTTAATACATAAAAAAAACAAAAACAGACAGATATCAAGCACCAAATTAAGTTCTTTGCAGACAGGGTCCAAATCAACTGTTTACAAATAGCAAATAGAACAATAATAGCCACATTAACTTTGACAGTGATGACAACATAATTATATTACAATTGTGCATTATGTGTGGTGCATCATGGGAGCTGCCCCGGTGGTCCAGGGCCTGTAGCAACTTAACTACGGGATGATTCAGCAGCGACTGCACGCTTAATCAAAAAGGAACATTTGAAGCCTAAATCTTAAACACAAGAGAGGGCGTCCGCTTCCTTGGCTGAAACAGGAAGATGGTTGGACAGAATGGGAACCCGCTAGCTGAAAGCTCCGCCTCTCTCAACTTTCAGAACTCTAGCAACCACAAGTAGACCTGAACTCAAAGAGAGCGCAGAGTTCCGGCCCGAAATGGAAATCAATCATCTCCTTCAAACAGCTGCATTCTGGACCAGCTGAAGGATCTTTAGAGAGTTTTTTTTTTTTTTTTGAGCAACCTGACATTAAAGAATCATAAGAATGTGGCATACAAAATACACTGATCAAAAATATCTCCAAGGTTCCTTACTGGAGACCAAGCCATGTCATCTGGAGAAATTACCTAATTAGATCATATGTATCTTAGGTATTCAGAGCCAAGTGCAATAACGAGGCAAATCCAAGTGTCTCCAAGTGTAGCGTTGTCCTGCATTTTATCTGGATTAAGGCAACTGCAGAAATCGGCCACGGGCCTAGCAGAGGGTCGTCCTTTTCACCGTAGGATCGCCGTGTTCAGACCTCGACTAGAAGGTCTGAAGAAAATGCATCTGAGAGCTGCGGCTACTGTAAGCTTGTGCAAGCTGCCCCTGCGGCAAGGTGATGCCTCCGCCGCGGCTATTCGCATCACCTGGGAGGAGGAAAAACAAGCTAGGTTCCGGATCAAGATGAGGCGGCGTCGCGGCATGCTTGGCGACCCTCTTGTGGTGCGCTCTAGAAACGACAGGGACAGAGACCCAAGTTACGAATATCTGGAAAGGGATCATAAAAGAGGCAACTGGGAAATTGCGATCTAAAAGGAGGGAACAAGATACAAGAACCTACCCGGCCAGAAAGAAACAGGACACTGAAGACCATCTGGGAATAACATTTACACAGTTTCGGTTGTTCCTCTCGAACGCTGCAAGAAGCGATGGGAAGGCGGAGCCATGCAGCACTTGAACATACAATGCATTTAAATACAGGATGATATGGTCATGGCCCCCACCCCCCGAACTGAGCCCCACTCTTTGTGGACATGTTTGAAAGAGCACGACCCGCAAGAACCCAGCTGTGACCCAGCTGTCACAACGCCTTTCAGATACTCTGGAAGGTTCCTCAAACGGCTTCACAAGTCCCGCAGTGACACTTTGTGACGAGGGCCCGTCACCGAGGACAGAGAGCACATGGCACCCCGGTAAAACACACCAGCGAGTGTTCATATTCATTGTTTCCCTGTCGTCGTCGTTGCGGTGAGTGCACACACCACAATAAATCAACAGGTAAACATGTGCCCACGTCCTTGCAGTCGTAAAAGAAACAGTTGCAGTTGGTGAATTCGGGTTATTTTATCCGTACTCGTCCTCCCATTGTTGTGTGTTGTGGTACAATTTGGGGGTTCATTCCAGTTATTTGACTAGGAAGTGTTAAACTAGTGCTTAAGTTTTGTAGAGTACTCATGGTGTTTACTGATGTCTTTATGGAATAACTAGTCAATTATTTGTTGGTTGGGTCGGGGGGGAGGGGCTTGGCAGTTAAACGCCTCCGGCCACCAAAGCACTGGTCTCTCTTTTTTGGTCACATTGGAGTTGACTGAGCAGGTGATTATGTTTGGGTCTCTTTTGTTCCTCAGTTTCTTCATTTGCCATGGACGTCCAAGTTTTCTTTTTTTGGGGGAAGTACAACCCCTCAACTGGCTCTTGCGACACCAGCCATCTTTTTTTCCTTTTGTAACAGACTTGCTAAACATCCTGGTCACTTGACAATGTGTGAATTTAGGTATCCAGGACATCATTTCCGAGATGGCAGTGTACCTGGTCACCATATGTGACATATGGGACTAATTTCTAAAAAGCTTTTTGTTTTTCCCCAAAAAAAGCTAAGCTTCATTTCTAAAACCTTTTTCGGGGGACAAAAAAAACAAGCTATGTTTCAACCAATTTAACAACTCTAATGCTGTAACAGCGGGTCCAACATAATGTTTAACCTGTTCTGACCACATTTCGTGAACAAACTGATTAAAAACAAACAAAAAAAAAAACCTTAGGAATATGTGGTGGTGATATGTTTGTAATATCGGGCTTTCGACCTCAAAATATTCACCGAAAAGTAACACCTTCCTGTGGGGAGAAATGGGTTTGGGTTCTTATCGGCCAACTTATGTTACACGCTTGTCTTGTGCAACAGGAGATCCAGCAGGACCAGACGGTTGAGGTGGATTTGCTTTGAGTATATCGCTTTTCACAATAATTTGCCTGTGATTATGATTTTTAAATTGTTTGGAGCCAAATATGTCAATAATATTATTAAGTATGAAATGCTTTTTTAGCATACCCATCCATTTCCATGAATTTGGGATGCCATGGATGTAAGAGGAGCGAGTTCGTAAGTTTTGTGGTAGTGCTTTGACGTGCTATTGACGGCAACAAAGTGGGATTATTGGTTCCATGTTTTAATATGACAAACATGTTCAGATGGGACAACTTTCAACAGGTTTAAATACTGAGCTTGTTTTCAAAAATTCCTCACAGGGACTTCATAAAATTTCACAAATTTTGGGAGATTGGTGAGGCAGGAAGTGCGTTCATTTTAATTTCTTCACCTGAGGAAGCAATTCTTACATTCTGGTTAGTCAGATGTTCACATTTGTCACAGTGTGTTTTGCTTTAATGTTTAAGAGGTGAACAGATGGACAATCACTTGTTCACTTTCATTATAATATGTTCAAATGGTTATGATATGAGAAAGAAAATGCTTATTGAAATTTGCATTAGTTTTGACTCAAGTAACACAATTTTAAAGCAATAGTCTTCATTTTGCCGTTACATATTTGAAAAGAGACTCCAAAATAAATTAAAAAAAAAAAGAGGAAACTGTTTCTACAGGCTAAAAGGGGACCCATTTGGTGTGACCTCCCTTTGCACTTTCTTGAGAGAGACAATATGTCAGCTATTGCGCAGAGCTTCCGGTATACCGCATCAGGTTTCGTTCCCCGACATGTCCAGCAAAAGAGCTAAATCAGCATCTGCCAGCTTATCCAGATGCCAAGCCGAGCCTTCTACTGTCCACAGGATTTTGACGAGAAATGGCCCTGAGAAAGGGCTGCAGCAAAAGAACCACTTTTTCGGAAGGGGAAGGGGCTAAAAGGCTGAAATATGTAAAACGTGGGAATTCAAGCAAACAATCAGTTGGAAAGAGCACAGTGAAGTGATCAAAGTTTGAACCGTTTGCGGCCTCTAGTGAGACATGGTGGAGGTCCGTCATGGTTCAGGGCTGGTTTGCTGACGGTCTTGTTCAGAATATTGTCCAAATTAATGGTGTCATGAATGCTGAAATGAAGTAGAATAAAGGGGCTATTTACCCAAAATTCTGACTGAAAAAAATGTGGATGATCTAACCGTAGTGCTTGGTGTCATTTTTAGATCATTTAATAAAGGTAAACAGTGAATGATTGTGTGTAATGGCACTTTGCTCCAGGCCTCTGCAAATTTATTAGTCCTTCTTTGCCCGGGTTGTAATCCCTAAACATGCAATGTATCTCAGGAGATGCAAAGAGCTGGCAGGCACTCATTTACATATTAGCAGTAAAAACCTTGCGTTAACTTTTGGAACACATTTTTCCACTTTTGTCTGTTAAAGAAGTGACGGGGCAACACTTCATACGGTGTGAAGCAGATGTGGACATCAGAAAAGACAATCACGCACATTTATATAAAAATCAGTGCAGGTTGAGTATCTCCATTTCATCACAGTACACATTTTCTGTGCTGATTTTGGTTGAAGTGGGTTTAATTGAAAAACTACCTTATAACTATCTTAGTATTTTTGATGTGACATTCACAGAAGCAGAAGAACTTTACAGGTTAAATTAAGTAATTTATGGACAAATTGCGTATATTCACTTAAAACCAATTGCATTCTTTCACTTAATACTATACAAATTTTAAAAATGTCTAAAATGATGTACTAAAAGTGGCAGAAATTAAATGAAACAAACTAGCTCAGAGGGCGACACGTGTGATAACTATAAAAACGAGACTTATTTGATGACATTGTTATTCATCAGTTTTACTGGTGCAGGTGGAATGAAGACGTACTTTGCCAATTCCACAATGACCGTAATGAGATGCTAAAATTTTTCTAAATGCAATTTAAATGAATTACACAGATGAGCGATAATGACCAAAAAAATCCCGAATTTCACAATGAGAAGCGAAGTGGGAAAAAGACCTGCTGATCTGGACTGTGATATGGGGCATGATAAAAAAAAAAGGCAAATGTCATGGTGGTTTGGTGTATTTCTTCAGTTGTTAGGGAGATTTTTTACATTTTACTATTTCGCAAAGTTAGGCAGTAAAAAAAAAAAAAAATTCATGCCCGATGTCAAATTCGTTGAACAATTTCAGGAAAATTGCAACCTGCAGAACACGGACAGACAGTTCACACGAGACAGACCAACAACAAGCTGAGTGCTGCAGGCCTTTGCACACTGGTTGGCGAGTGTGAAGAAAGGTCAGTCTCAACCAAAAGAGCGGGTATGTTTAAAATGGAAACCAGATGCATCCCCACGGGCAGCATACGGTGTGTAGCACTTCACAATGCATTATAATTGCCGCATTCGCCCACTTACTCGCAGGTCCACTCAAAGGCTCATACACTGATGACAGAGGCTGACATGTAAAGTGCCAGCCTGCACATCAGGAATAATAAGGTTGAGTATCTTACTGATACTCTGAAACTGTCTGGAGGAGCTGGGGATCACGCACTGTTACCGGGTGAACCACGAGCCACGCCGCCAGGCCCCTCAGCCACTAAATGGCGCACTGTGTGTAAAAGCTAGTCAGTTGCTAACTGTGTTTGTCGTTGGAGAGGCAGTGTACAGTGGCTTTTTTTCTTTCTTTTTTTGAGCTTGTTCTCTGTTGTATCTGGAAAGCTAAACGATGAACTGAAAGCCAGACGTGACGACAGAAATCTTACTTTGTCAGCTGGCCAAGATCCTCACAGGAGAATGGAACCAGCAGCTTGAATTGGGTCAGGGTGGTCCCGGCACACCAATCCAGCACCATTTTTCGGACCACTGTACTTTTCCCCGTTCCCACAGCCCCGTACAGCAGCACGTTGAGTCCTCTGCCTTCGCTCCAGGCCTCAATGGGATCGAAAAGCTGCTCCACAGTCACAGGGAGTCTAGGGGAAATTTCGGTTTGGAGAGGATGGCTCAGGAGTCCTTCTCTGTCGTCTGGTTTTCTTTCGAGGATCAGTGGATCCACGTGCATCGTCTCCGGGCTGAAGTAACCTCCAAACTGCTTCTCCTCCTGAGGGAGGTGGCTGAACCACAGGAAGAGCTTCCTCTTGTGGATCTCTATGGGATCTGCAGTAAGAGAGAAAAGGGTGTGTATTTATACTTGGAGTGCAGGTACCTTGTTCCCTACCTGGCTTCCGATAAACCTTGCCCTTCCAAGCCATTTACCTCTTCCACAATACGCAATCTTTTCTGTCTGCAAATCCCCACGGCTGCTTGCATTTCCAAAAGGAACTTTATGTTCCATTTCAAAAGTGTTAATGATAATACAGCATCTGTGATTGTTTCAAAGAAGATTATGTAAAACATTTTTTGTTGAAAGTGTTAAATTGCATGCAAATTTTTGGCCACCCCTGGAGAAAAAGAGACTTCTATTTTTTGCCACGCGCGCTTGATAAAGGGACTTTGTTCAGTGTAAAACTGTGGTATTGTGATGAACATGTACTGGGCAGAGACTCGGCTGCAGTGATCGGGCAGACGAAGCAGTTCCAGCCCAAATGGAAGCGCTTAATAATAAAGGCAAGGGTAAAAGCAAGGCAATCCGTCAGTGAGGCAGTGGTATCAGACAGGTCTATTCCCAGTTCACTGTCTGTAGTTGACTAGATCTTGGAAATGTGGAAGGTGGAGTTAATCCCCACGGACCTGCCAAGCCGGAGCTGGACAGCTGTCAGTTTGATCACCTTGAAGATGGGGAATGGTCCAATAAAATATGGAGCCAGCTTGCAGGAGTCTACTCACAAGAAAAGGTCGCGAGTGGATAGCTGGACCCGCTGGCGCCTTAAGATGAGGGCAGCCGCAGAAGAATCCATAATAGCTGGTTTTTGGGTTCTAAGAAGCTATGCTGTGCAGGTCGATCTAAATCTCCTAGCTGCAGTGCTCTATCCACAAACCGGTTTGAGGGTGATAGGCCAGAGACAGGCTGTGGTCCCACTGCCTGTGCAGATCTCAAGACATACACTGCACTCCCCAATCAAGCACAACATCCTGAGAAAGACCATGGACTTGAAAACATGAAACAACATCATCTCTGCCGCTTCTTTGGTGGAGGGCAGATTCAAGAAAGGGAATAAAAATGAAGCATCTTCGAGAACTATATCAACTACAGTTTGGATTACTGCATTTCCTTTTCACAAAGTCTAGGGAGACGCGAAACCATGGTTGCAGAGGAAGAGGAGGCAGAGATGTGGCTGGAAAGTGGTGCAAGAACTTGTTCATGGATGGCACACCAGAACTGTGGGCAGAGAAAACTCCGGGTGTGTCTGACGCCACGGTGACGTGTGAGCTTGGATCCCCATCGGATCCCAACTGAATCATCCTGAACTGGAGCAACTATGTGACAACGAGGCCGTCGGGAGTGCTGCTATTTCCGGAAACAGAAACAGGGAGCAACAGTGGAACTATAGTTCCGGAAATCAGCAAAGCCAAAAAAAAATACGGGCTGTTTTCTGGAATCTGGCCAATCAGACACCACTACGCTAAACAAGGTGTTATTGGGTGCATAGTAAAGTTAGCGTCATATTGACTTGTTTACTTAGCCACCGTTAGCTAGCACGTCAGCTGCTATGTTGCCTTGCAAGATGACATTTTTATCTGTAGTTGATGATACAGTTAAGGATTTGTGGTGGAGACGCCGGGCTCGAAGGAGGAATTCACCCCCAAAGCTGCTGTTTTGGAGCAATATTTGGCACAACTGAAATACACAACACGCAACGTTGCGTAATTTTGTGCAGAAGAACCATAGTTCCGCTTCGCCGTCTCATCAAAGTTGTAAACACGCATACACTTTGACATGAGGGCGCGTCTTCTCGCGCCCAGCTCTTCATGTGCATACAGTGTCACACACGCAGACGCTCTGTCGGAATCCATTAGCTTCATCTGTCACCGTCATCTGGATGATCGCTACCAGTCATCCAAAGAGTGTGTCGCTTGTGTTCCTGAGTCATCATCCAATCAACTTTCAAGACCCGTCAAAATCATATTTCAGACATTTTAAGGGCTAACATTGAGATCATTGGATAGAAGTCTTTTCAAGGACACCCTGCCAAAGGCTGCCCTCCTTGTGCGTCTGTCCGTGCATGTGCATTCCGACACTGCGGCACATGGAGGCCTACATGTAGCAGCAGTGAGTCTTGGAACCTCCAGGTGCAGGGAAAGACACGGTAGAGAGTTTGCCGCACAGGAGCGTAGCACTATGGGTCCAGTTTGCAGAAAAGTCACACCAAGCTGCTATGTTTGGCCAATTTGTGAAAGGGTTTATAAAATCAATTTTTCCACTGCCTAATTGTTTACAATATTTGCATTTGAAATGTGCACAATATTTATGGAACCTCATTGGTTACCTAAGTAAATTTTAAAAAGCGATAGGTTAGTGATTGGCGGTATAACTATGACACACCATCCCATAGTATCACAGTAAAGTTTTGAACTACTTCAAACTATTAAAAAAAAAACCTTCATTTGGATCCATGTGACTGAGATACTAAACATGCAATGTCACAGAGGAAGAAGCGTTTAAAAACATACATAATAACAATGAAATATTGTCAAGCTTTATTTCAACTAAGAATAAAATCATCCAAAGCAGCTGGTCTGGGGAATGATGATACAGAGCAACACTCTTGTTGGTTATGTTTGGTAAAGATGGAGCTCAAGTAGTGCCGGTCCCTCCTGATGCAAAGGCAAGCCCTCATCTCTGCGGCGACGTCTGGTGAGAGGGCAGAAATAAATACATGTGTGAGTTTGCTTGTTTGCATCTTTATTGGAAAAACAATCCCAGTTTTCAAAGGTTCCTACTTAAAATCATTGTGCCTTTTCCAACTTTTCAGTACTTATGCAATTATGAAGGCAGCCCATAGCTGCCTGTCCTGCTTACAATTCTGATATTTTATGAACTTAAACAACCACTTGTTGCACAGCTATTAATGCTTTAATTCGTATACAAGTTCTTATTTGCATTATCATACCTGAGGTGCTTGTATTTGTGGACTGACTTCAGGTGAAACCTGATAGGCCACCGACTCCTCCTCCTCGCTCCTCCTCGATTACAGGCATCAAGGGACTAATATGATGCGGTCCACTTGTCCTAAAGCGGAACATGAGAAGGAGCGTACTCATTTGGCTTTATAAGTATAAAAGACATCTATTCTGTGTTATTGTTGCATTTGATCCACATATTTCCACTTTACAGGATGGAGCGTGAAATTCATTAAAATGGTACAAAAAACATGTTTAAGTGACTAAAACAAAGTTGATCTAGCATGTACGCGGAACTACATCACTCATCACAAGTCGTCATGCAAGTTTGGGCTACAGCTGCTGTGAAATACCAACGTTGTTGGCCAACAAATGCAGCCTTTCCCGCGAAATGTACGACACACAGCAACTTCTGTTTGGGGAAACAACCAGCGTGCACCTCCCGCCGTACTCTGGTGTTAGATGACGACACTCCAGTAGGTAATAGTGCTAACTGAGCAGTAAAAAAACAAAACTGATGATAAAACTATTCAGCTGTGAAGAGCACAAACGGCAAACCAGTAAGACTGCCCGGGCACTTCACAAATAGACTCTCTGCCACGACGCAGTAAAATAACACTTGACAAGTCGTAGCCTTGTGAGCGAGCTAGCGTTAGCCTGGCTGCAACGCGGCAGTTACACAAGACAGAAACTTCCAAATCAGGGAAATCAAGCAGAAGTAATTACCTGTTGCGCAAAAAAAAAAAGAAGAAAAAAAAAAGTAAATTCTCATCATCCGGTTGGAGTCCCGCTCAGGTCCCCTCAGGAAATGCTACTTCATCTCAGGCTCACTTCCTTTTAGCTGCTTTTAGTCATCCATCTCCAGTCGACGTGTCGTTGGTGCACAAGCTGTGGCCGGTGGGAGGGATGAGCGGGGAAGGCGATTTCTTTCCGTCGTCTGTGAGGGCCTGTGAAGCCGCTGCCGGAGATCCTGAGCCCGAGCTCGCGTGCGGGGCGGAGTGGGCAGCAGTTGGCAGCTGCGTGTACGTGCAAGTGTTTTTTTTTTTAAATGCAGGTAATCCCACTAAAATGGGAGATTGACTCCCTTCCCGGCAGCCCCGGGCTTTCTCGCGTTTGCTCCGGCGCGTCACGTTCAACTCCATCGGCCTGGTGAAGTCTTGTGGCTGAGAACAGTCACACGAGTTCCCGAGCGAGGCTAAAGCTAAAGCTAAGCTAGCGGCACTATCACACGCGAACGTCTGTGACATCAAACTGGCTTGTCCACCTTGGTGTTGTGTTTGCATCGCTGACACTTGGAGCCTGACTACTGCAGAAGCAGCGTTTAAATCACAAGTTTCACCCCAACATGATAAATTAATTCTTCGGGCAGTGTGAAAAGGACGTATTTAGACTGGTTGACACCCTCCACCCCCGACCATGACTGATTGTTTCAACTCAGGCGACCTGAATTCAAGCAGATGCCATCAGGAGCAGTAGGAGGAGCCACTAAAGCTACGTCCACACTGCTGGTCGCTTTGAAATAAAAAAAAAAAATCAGATATGTATCCCATTTAGGAGAAAAGATGAAAGTGGCTTGGGTCTGATTTGGAAAAAAAGAAAAGATCGGATTTGTGCTATTCAAAAAAAAATCAGATATGGGCCTAATTGCCCATCAGTCGGTTCGACAACTGCAACCGAAAATAAGCAATAAAAAAAAAAAACGTTAACAGTCCGGCGTGAAAGTTCAGAACGAGTTCTGCACCTGACTCCGACGTGGTGGAGCAGAAGGTCCTGCACTGCACGCCGGCGGCCGGGGGGAGGCCGAGCTCAGCCCTCTTCCTCCACTTCCAGACTCCGACCAGTTGATCCACGCGTCTGGGGAACACAGGAGCACATCGCACAGGCGGGAGGGGGGGTGTTTAACTTCGGCAGCATTGTTCATAACCTTCACGCCCGCGCCAGTCGGCCGGAGATGAGAAAGGTCGCCTCGATCCCACAGTCGTGCCCGTGGGATCGCTGCGCTTCGGCGGCTGCGTTTAGTGCGTCTGCAGGCTGAAGCAGGTAAACTGGCAATTGTCCAAAATCGCTGGCATTTATGAAAGTACAAAAAGAGTGCAACCCTTTACTGCCTCGCCCCTACAAAACACACACACACACGCACACACACTTCAGTACTTTTATCTTTGCAAGGACCTTTATTGGTATAATGCAATCAGGCCTCGTAGCCTGACCTTTTCCACCTTAACTCAGCCCGGAAAACTGCAGTCGGGCTGTCCTTGAAATATTCGAAATATCATTTTCACCTCAGACAAGCCAGAGTTACTCTGCAGTTACTCATTACTCAGTAGCAGAGTATCAGTGCGACATCAATATTTACTTTAATTTGCACCTTTTTTTTTTTTATCAACGACAATTCAGGGGGACCTTTACTTTACTTTATACTTCGGTTTTGATATCTTTCGGCTGTCCGGATTTAAAATTAACATAAAAATTACCACTTCGATGTGAGTAACACATTAAAGTAGGGCAGGATCATGTTGACCACTCTGCTTTTAATACTTGCTAAGCGTTTGGAAGTTGAGGAGAACAATTCCGGTTATTTTGAAAGAACGTTTTCCCATTACGGAAGAGGATTAGGGCCAAAAATAAATAAAAAATAGAAGTCAGAATTCTGACTTTTTTTCTCAGATTTCCGCCATTTTTATTCTCAGAATTCTGACTTTTTTCTCAGATTTCCGCCATTTTTATTCTCAGAATTCTGAGAAAAAAAACTCTGAACTCTGAATTCTGAATTCTTGGGGGTTTTTTTTGGCTCCGATCCTCTTCCGTAGAGACCCTTTGAAGGGGCCCAGAACTCAGGTTTATCAACCACTAGAATCAAGTATTGTAATTTACTGTTTGCACATTAGATGCAGTTCAAACTAGCTCCGTCACGACCAGACTTGACTAGCAGAATGCTGCTCACACACTGCTGCATGCGCTCGTGACGCAATGCGTCATGTAGTGGCCGATTCTCTGCAAAAATGTCACAACTACATTTAATACTGCGAGTAAATGAAGCCGCTAATGCGCAGTTTACTTGAGAAGTACTTTTAGATGTAATGGGGTATTTTTTTTGCGGATTTTTGACATGAATGCATTGATACTTCTTTAATTACGTGAAATTCACTAGTAGGATCTGGGTACGTCTGTCTACAGGCAGCCTCATTGGAGGATCACGGTTTACACAGCCAATCAGAGAGCAGGTCTCAGCCTGCAGGGCGGTACTTCTCTTCCGGTGCAGGATTGATAATGAAGCAGAGGGTTCGTCTGAACGTCTTTTCGGCTTTATATGCGTGATTTATTAGCTTGAAAACACACCAGAGCCGCAACAATCGGCCTTTACCAAGTCCAGATTTGGTAGCGACGCTGCAGAGAACGAACATTTCAAACGTGCTCTTCTAAAAATTTATGCCATAAGAGGCTGACCACTGACTGCTCGAGGGTTTGATGATACGTAGCATTCAAAATGACAATGTTGAGAGTCTGGCGAGCACCACGCGACGACATCCGTTACGTCATGTTGGGTTATCCGTCACGTGCTGGCCAATCGCGGGAGCTCGGGCAACACAGGAGGTCGCTGCTGCCCGTTCAATTCTTCGGTTAAAACTGCGGTAAATGCGCGCAGCAATATTTTTGCACAACGTTGACGCACTCACGCCTGTACGATCATATTATCATCATTGCAGCAAATCCACGGAACAACATCTTTGCAAACTTAACCGTACTCATGACCGTAATATCATACTGATAAGTCCAGTGTCGATTGCACACTTCTCAGCTCTAAAAAGCACTTAATAAAAGTTCTATTTATTGGTTTATATATTTGATTTGTTTAGATGGGTCAATTTTTTTTTGTAATATTGTTTTTCATACATAATATTGGTATAGTGTTTTATCTTGGCACTTCTTTCCTGCATCTTATATTTATTCATGCTGAACTGGAGCAACTTTGACTATGGTCATGCAGTTTCCTCCGGAATTAATAAAGTATTTCTGATTCCGGTGACTTGGTGCTGCATTAATAACAGACCATGACCTTCATCATCCTCCTCCTCCTCCCCCTCCCCTCTCTTACTTCCTCAAACACAGACGCGTCACCGGCTCTCCTCCCGCCACCAGCCTCCGCAGTGAGCCCATCCTCGGCTCCTCGGCTGCGCCTCTCGCCTCCGCGTCACCTGGCCGAAGAGACACACACACACACACACACACACACACACACACACACACACACACACACACACACACACACACACACACACACACGCGCGCGAGGCACACGCGCTAGGTTACTGTACGTGCCGCGGTGACGTCCGCACGCCCTCCGCGCTCCCCGGCTGCCGCTAGCGGGCTCCGGGGTCTTGCTAGCCCTGACCGCCAGCGCCCGTTACCGTTACCGGGGGTCCTCGGGTCCCGCGTCCTGGTCCCTGCCCGCCCCCGCGTCGCTCCGTCCGGTCCGGACACTCAGCCCCGCTCGTTCACCGTCATGAACTCTGCGGTTTTCCCCCTGACCGGCTGCGAGCGAGACTTTCGCGTCTCGGCTGCTGTCAAAATGTTCCGCTTGCGAGGCGAAGCTCCGCCGTATGACCGCGAGGGTCATTTCAAAATAAAATACAACTTCCGTGAATCGGCGGCACTTCGTCGCTGAAAAAGAAAAAAAAAAACCCGCTAAACTTTTACACAGTTTCAATTTTATTTTTTTCAAATAATCACAGAATACATAAACATATATTTTACATTTTTTTGGGGTTTTTTTTACAGTTTCACGGTGTTTTTGCAATGATGAAGTTGACAAAACGGATGTTAAAACATGACACTTTGCACTGCGTCTTGTCATTCCACAGCATCCGGTGACTTCAGATTAAAAGCATGTAGTCACAAATACGCTTCAAACAGACGCGACGCCAAACAAACGTGTCGTCGAAGCCAGGAATCGATCAGAATCAGATGATTCGAAGAATGAGCCTCGTTCGTTTTTCAGATTCTGGCCCATGTTCAGTGACGGATCGCGTGACGTCTGCAGATTTGTCAGCCACACGTTCACACTGTGCCTTTCTGCTTGCTGATGTCCATGAAACTAAGTGGAGACGCAATTAAAATCATGATTGACTGGTATTAAGCGGCACAAAGGCTATCAGGAAAACATTCACAGGTCTATAGATTCCTGCTTTTTCTCTCCACGAACCACAAAACATCTCCATCCACAGAATTTCTGCTAACTAGATTGTTTTCTGTCACATTTTCTCTAGCATCATCGTAAATGAACACTGAGCATAAAACCCAGCCCATAATTTTACATTCTGGGGAACATTTACTCGACTCTCACAGATCGTTATGTGAACCTACAGCTGTCTGCCGAGCTGTCTGACTTTCCACGCGCAGCAGAAATAACTGCCGACGTGCCAGAAGCCGGGAGCATTTGAATGGAATCCCGCGAAATCCATCACGCCATCAACTCGACAACCGTGTCATGTGTCACACAAAATAGCCTTAATTCATTACAGCGCCGCCTCCGCCTCAGCCCGTGTAACGTCACCTGCTGGTGACTCACAACTTGGCAGAACCTCCCATGCGCGCTTAAATGACTGAGGATCCGAGCGCGAGTCTCGGCAACAACAAGAATCGGTGTTCGAGGAACTGAGCCAATTCTCTGCTCAACCATCATTTACAACAACGATGGATGAAAATGAAAATCCATATGCTGCGAGATTTTTTTCAGTCCCATCTTTCAAGTGTTTTTTTTTTTTTTTTTTTTAAATTGTGCCCTAATGTGTAAATTATTCATTGATTTGCAACGGCGCCAAGCAGGCTGAAGATTTAGTAGGGGAAACTGGATGACACACCAAACATTTCAAGCTATGACTGAGGTTGCTAAAAGGGGTATTAAGCCCCTCAAGCTTTCTTCTGACCTAAAAAAGTAGTTTGTTGTTGTTGTTTTTTTAACGATTTTGATGCCAGCAGCAGGGTTCAGAAAAGGCGCAACGGCGGTCACAAAAGACTGGAAAAGTCGTCAGAGGAAAACACCCGTCGGAAGAGCTCATGTTTGTTTATGTCAAGTGGTAAACAGGTTAGAAAAGAGGATCCCAGAGAGTCTGTCTGAGGCAAATAGCGCAGCAAATGGCAACGCTTCTCGACCTCAAAACATTGCAAAAGCATCGGAGGATTTCAATGTTAACATTATGAAACGGTTCAGAGGAAATGTCTGTAAACAAGGGACAAGAGTGAAATCAGTACTGAAAGGTCGCGACCTTCAGGCCCTCAGACGGCGCCGCATTAAAGGGCGTGGTGACATCACTGCATGAGCTCAGGCAGTAAAAACCGTCCATGACTGCACAGCTGCATCCACCAATGAAAGTGCAACTCTACCATCACCAGATCCAGAAGTGCTGCCACCATCTTTGGACTTGAGCTCCTTCGTGGTGGACTGAGGTGAAGTGGAAAAACCGTCCTGTGGCCCGACGAGTCAAAATACTAGACGCTGTGCAGAAATCATGGACGCTGCCGCCTCCACGCTAAAGAGGGAAGACATCCGGCTTGGTATAGTTCTAAAGCCAGCATCCGCGACGTATGGGGATGCATTAGTGCACACGGTATCATTTGTGTAGGTTCCGTTAATGCTGGACCATATATATTAAGGTTTTGGAGCAACAAATGCTGCCAAGTAAACAACTTTTTCAGGGAAGGTCTGATTATTTCATCAAGATGATGTCACCGCAGCATGGCCACGTGGTAAAAGAGCGCAGTCCCAGCTTGTCACCTTTTTTTAAAAATGTTCGGAGCTTCATGAAACATGAAACACAGCTAAGGAGGCCTGGACCGTTCACATCAGAACACGGCTGACATAGCAATCTCTGAATGACCTGAAACCACTCAGACGCATATTTACAAGACGTGGAAATATCCATCAGTATGTAACGCCCGGCAACTATGCGCGTAAATGGTGCTCTGATCGTACGTGGTGTGTTCCGCGTCAGACGTCTCCGGCTCGCACAGCCGAGCCAGGGGGAGACGGCTAGTAGCAGCCAGCGTTCATGCATTAGCTAATAAGCTAATGTGCGTTTGTACACACAAGCGTCGTCCCACAATTGATGTCTACGACTTGCTCCTTCCTCCACATGCAGTAGGTGGTTAATGTGTGAAACTAACTAGTTTTTGGGCACATTTATGAAGGGATTTGGCATGTTTCAGGAAGATTGCTATTGTTAGCTAGCCAGCTTTGGTATCTGCTGGGGGAGGGCAGTTAGGAAAAGGAACGGTGTTTAACTTGTGACATGGGATTAGGTTGTGACCATTACTTTCTGTTCTCTTAATTGGAAAAGTCATTTATTGACTGATATCACGTAAGGCATTGCAGCATTCTTTGGAATATTCAGTTATGTCCATGCCAGTCAAGTCAGGAGACCAGGGTCTCGGTTGCTAATTTTATTTTGAAAATAAACCGAAAAACCGGAAGCGCCGTGCTTTCCCGTGGGCGGGACACAGACGACTTGACAGTGGTACTCCAGGCTTTATTCTCCCCCACAGCCTCAGTGAGCAGCAGCAGCGGCGTCGCATCAGCATGGCATCGGACGAGCTGGCGAGGAAGCTACAGTCGCGGCTAGCGGCCACGCAGGACGCGGAGCCGAGGCCGGAGCCCGAGCTGAGTCCGGCCAGAGCCGGATCCCCTGAGCCCAGGCACAGCCCGACCGCCTCCAGACCCCCGGAGCCGGAGCACAGTCCGGCCAGAACCCGAGCCCAGGAGCCCGAGGCGGCGTGCGGCGACTCGTCCTCCGAGCTGTCCGCCAAACTGACCCGCAGGCTGGACATCAACGAGGGCAACGCCGCGCCGCGGGCGAGCCGCGTCTTCAACCCGTACACGGAGTTCAAGGAGTTCTCCCGCAAGCAGATCAAGGACATGGAGGCGATGTTCAAGCGGTAAGACGCCGGCGAGGCGAGCGGGCGAGCGAGCGCGGCGCAGCGGCGGCGCGTCGTGTTCATCCGCGGAGGATGCGCGCGAACAGGGCTGCAAGCTCATGATGAGATTACGCCGCGGGGCTGCTTACGCGACGCGTCGTGACGTGACGTGGGCCTCCAGGTGAAAGCCGCCGCGGCCGCCCGCCCGTCACCCCCCACCCTCGCCGCGCGGGCCTCCACGCCGCGGCCGCCGGGCATCGTTTGCGCCTCCGTCATCGGAGGATGGATAATCCGCCCCGGCGATGAGTTGCCACTGACTCACGCGGCCGCTCCGCGTAATCCGGCCAGCTCAGACCGCGGCTAATCTAATCATCTCCCTCCTCGCCCGCCCAATAACATGACGAGCATCCCGACGGGCGCTCGTGCCGCTTATAGCCGCGACCCCAGTTAACCGCTAGATATCGCTATTTTTTATTTTTTTTTTGTCTTCTTTAGACAATGAAAAGCTGCGTCTGCGCCCGCGGAGACAAACGCGCACCGGTGACCGTCGCGGCCGATCACGATCAAGTGCGGTTTCAGTGATTTGGAGGCCCCGCGCAGGTTTAGACCAGCATGGGGGGGGCTCTTCATTCTGCTTATTATAGACAAGTGGACAAAGCAGCTATCAAAAACCTCCGGAGCACAGAAACACTGGCAATTAACAGATTTAGATTACCTGCGTTAGATTCGGACCTATCAAAATGACAGACGTGACTTGACCCCCCGGCTGTAAAGGTCAACCCGGGATCCTCCTCCTCACACTTTCACCTCTCAAATCCACTCTGAAAACGCTTCATGGTGTAAAAAAAAAAAACAGGGGTTGGTGACGGTTTCCGACGGTAACTAGAACACTGGGTCATTTATTTTGGGGCAAATGCAGGAAAAGTCGAGTTGGGAGAGTCGTTTTTAGATATGAAATGTGAGTGATTGTTTAATTTATCTCTGTTGCGCAAATACAGCTGTTTTTTTTTTTCCTTTTGGAATTGGAGGAATTTTAGCCATATCTAACACTAGGAATGATGCCGGCCATGTACACCATGTTTTCTGAGAAGAATTAGTCCGATTCAGTCCAACACACATGAATTCTGTGCGTCGGCCAATCAGGAAAATGAAGCCTTTGTCTGCACTCGTGTGCGGATGAGCAGGGCTTTTTCCGGACAAAGGAGCACTTCACTGGATGGCTGTGACGCCGGGAGAGATGTAAAATCGGCGGGAAGGCTCGTCACCGCTCCCCTCATGTCCAGGCGGGATCTTGTCAGGCAGCCATCTGCGCAGCGGGCGGTCTGGTGATGATCGACGGCGGCGGGGGGGAATCTTTCTTTTCACGGCGGAGCCGGCGGCGTTCGGAATCTGCATGCGCCTCACCGTGTTGTTGGATTCTGGTTCGGAGGGCGTATCCGGAGGCCATCGGAATAAGGCGGCGGCAGCGGCGCGTGTTCGTGCAGAGGCGCCACGCGACGGCCGGCCGTGTCATTCCGCGTTATGTCAGCGGAAAAAAAACCGTAGAACATGGCGTGTCATAGGCGGCATCACGCGGATGCGGCGGTCACCAGAGCTCGGCGGTGGCGGAGGACCCCGCATGCAGTACTGAAGTACACCGTATGCAGTACTAAAGGATAATATGCGAGATGCTTTCCAGTTTCATAGCTGATTACGACCTTTTCCCGTCGAATTATCTGACTTCCGTGAGCGCTCGTTGCGTTCGCCGCCTTCCGTCAAACACCAGCCGCCTCGGGCTTCCAAGACCACACGAGGTGGGACCAAAAAAAACCGCCGCTCGCACGGCCGTTCAGAACCGACGACAAAAAGAGATCTAGGATTCTGCTTCGGGGGACTTTTCTGTTGCTTTGACGTCATCGCTGGAACGTGTGCGCACGCCGCAGCGGGCTCGACCCAAAGTTCCCCCCTCCCGGAGGTTTTCTTTTTCAAACTGAAGTTGCCGTTAAGCGCACTGCGCCAGAGTATCGCTGCGTGACCTTAAAAGCGTCCATCCAGGTTGCCCATTCACGCTGGGATTACTGGAGGAGGACGGGGGTTCACATTAAAAACACATCACACGTTCTCTGCGCTTTAGGTATCTCATGCCTTAGCTTGACCTTTGCCCCCCCCCCCACCCCCCCGCCCCACTCCAGGTTTGGGATGGAGGTCAGTCAGATGATGCCGCTCCATTGTTTTTGGTTCTCGACCTGCAGAAACTGGAGCCGCCGGGCTAGAAGTGCTGGGGCTGCAGCCGGGGACCCCTAAACGCTAAAAACCTGAACGGAACCTGGTTTGGAACCTCGAAGCTCGTGCGCGCGCGCGTGTGTGTGTGTGGTTGAGGATACTCGGTTACTCCCCCCCCCACCCCCCGTCTCAAATCTCTTTAGCCTCACTTGTTGTGCTGAACTGATCCCATTCACACAGGCCTAGTTCACATTCCTCTGGGGCATCCGCCTCCCAGTGACCTAGTTTCCCTTCTCAGAGATTTTGTCTCCATGTGCCTTTTTCCCCCCCCGGTTCCATCAAGCTGCCGTTTTTGCCATCATGGCTGTAGGTGTAAATAATAAAGCACTTCTGGTCGGGTTGGATCTTGCGCGGATCTCGGCGGCGCGGATGGAGCGAGCGGCTCCGTCCGGGGAGGACCGCTCGAAGGGAGCAAACGAGCGCTCCCCCGCCAAACGCTGGCGCATCTATGATTAACGAGGAGGCGGCGGAACAACGAGGCTCAGTCTCAGACCATCGCCGGCAACGCGTTCCCTCCCGCGTCCCGAATCCGGAGCGGCGCCGTTTACTCCTCTTCCTCTGCCTCGTTTGTCTTAACGGCCGCCAATTATGCATCAGATAAGCGGCTCGTCGACGAATCGGGGCCCCCTATTCGAGATTTCCAAGCCGGGCGTCTTTGCGGCCGCCGGGCGATGGCGGCTTATGGGCACTGGGAGCAAACCGGCAGCTCCTGAGGAAATAACACTGATGTCGGCGACTGTCAGCGGCATCCGCACCTTAAGTCCGCGCGGCGATCAAGCATCACGATATGACCGCCGCCTGGTTGCCATGGAAATATAATGCAACGGCGCGGCAATAAATTCTCCCTTCAGGAGTTTTATGTTGAGTTCTTACTGCATCTATTTGAAGAGGCGCTGACGTATTTTGGACGACTGCTGTTGGGACTGTAATTTGTGACGTTGGCGAACCGCGCTGGGTTTTACTGAGAGGCGTCCCCAATATTTTGGTCACCCCGCCCATGTGCATTAGGTGGCCAAAATATTAGGGACACTTCTCCAGTATAAGGCAGCATCACAAATTTACAGTCCCAACAACAATCGTTAATGTGTCAACACCTCTCTTAAACGCGTTCAGTCAAAACTCGACACCAAGCTCCTTGCGAAGGGAGAATTTATTGGCAGTGGCTGCTACATTATATTTTATTAGATTTTATGTTAAACATGCAGTGTTAACGGCCGTACGTGCGTGGGCGGGGACGGCGAGAGTCGCTGCGCCGCTGCAGTGAAATTAAACGCTCAAGGTTTGATTGAAGTGCAGGTGTTAACGTCAAGGGGTTGCAGCAACTGTCTAGGAATGGCAACCATTTTTTTATGCACAGTTGCTCATATTTCTACATATGAGGAATATTTTTCGAAAATCCTCTGCGATGCATGACTTAAGCGCGTGGAACCGGTGGTCTTGGCCCGAGATGCTTCGCTTGTCCTCCCTTTGCTGCAGCCGCTTTAGGTTGCTGTGTGTTTGTGGGTTTTTTTTTTGTTTTTTTTTCTTCTGCCCCCCCCAGTTTGGCCTCCGGCCACTGAAGAACATCCCATTTCTTTTGCCTTGAGACGGCTGCGGGGTTGCTCCTGCAGCACGGTGTGGGTCATTATCCGTCTGCGCTGTCTCATCACTTTTGCAGCATTTGGCTGGATGTGACCGGAGAGCAGAGCCCTGTACACTAAGGACTGGGCGACATGACTCGTGAAATCATACTGTGATACATTTGA
>CAAKHG010008116.1:1798-13476 GCA_901007715.1 Dactylopterus volitans
ATATGCACCAGGCAGGTAGCGCGTCACACACACACGCACGCACGCGCACACACACACATACACATCCTCACATGTGTTTTGCTTCTGCTGTAAACCAGCTGATGCAAATGAGAGCTGCAGAAACAAAGCTGAGTTCCAAGTGAGAGGACTTACCAGACGCCCAAGATGACGGCCTGCTCCTCACCACTGAGGTCAGGCAGCTCATACTGATCTGGCTCTGCTAGATTGATCTTATCCAACACCGTGTCATCTCCCAGATGGTAGTCCTGCAAGCATGAAAACAAACAGGGGAGTCAGCAGTCATAAACCTCCACCAAGTGAGCCAGCAGGAATTTTGGAGTAAAGACGAAAAAGTATTCAGTATTTGAGAAATCTGAATGTTGGTGTCTCTCACTCCTGACAAACATATTTGTAGTATATTAGGGATAACGGATTCTACAAGTGTGCTGGGCATGTCACATCATTTTAATTCTCATTAAACCATCAAATGAGCTGTCATGCTCTCTGGTTGTGAGCCCCATCATCTTCAAGATGGACACTCACATTCACCTCATCAATGGATGAAAGTATCACTCCCTAAAAAAATTGCATTGATTTACAATGACTCCTCCTCAAATCTTAATAAAATCTCAATAAAACAAAACAAAAAACACAAAAGGGCTTTGGAGAACACAAGTCCCTGAGGAAAACATCCAGATCCATCCCAAAATTCAATGAGTTGACCTTTCACCTATGCCCCACACCTATACCAAGTTTCATGGAAAATGGCCAGGAGGATTATTCACATAATCCGGTTGACAGATGATGACTATTAATTCCATTGTAAAAAAAAACAAAAAAAACAAAAACAAAAAAAACCCTTAATCTTAAATTTAACTGTTCTGTCGTAAAATTAAATGGGTTCTTCATTGGCCATTGCTATGCTCCTACACCAAAATATAGTCCAATCCTGCTACAAATAAACAGACAACCTACTTAATTGAGATTGTATTCATTTGCCAACCATTCACGCTGTATTTTAAACGCATTACTGCCTAAAGAAACATGTACATACACTGTGGATATGAAGAATTTGACTGAATTGTATCAAATTACCTGATCATTTGATCCCATTAGTCACACGTCTGAAACTGAGTCATCATCAATGCACCGGTTACGCCAAAACACCACTTTGTGAGGTCGAAGTAATCTTGACCTTTGGCCTTCTAATCACTTAATACTTGAGTCAAAGTGACTTTCCAAATTTGAACAAACTCTCTGCAAGCGTTCCTGACAATATCGCCTCAACAAGACAGATACAGATGGGGCGTCACAACAGCCTTGACCTTTGACCCCGACCACTACAATCTGCATCTTTTAAGTGGAGTTAATATTTGTGTCACATCTAAAATTCCCTGAGGCAAAGTGAATGTGACCTTTGAGCTTCTGGACATAAAATTCATTTGAGTGAAACTGTGCCGTAATCCCTGGATGACACTGAGAGTTATGATCAAAACTGTGACTGGTGAGGCCAGCGACCATTGATCAGTTCATCCTTGAGCCTGAATTATCATTCCCTAAGATGTCACGTTCGCAAGAATGGGACAGACAGACCGACAGATGGCGATATATGCAGACAGACGACCCGAAAACGTAATGCCTCAGGGCGCGGCTTTCGCCAATGTGGTGGCATGAAAAAATACTGGTACAAAATGTGGTGCTGATCAATGAATTAACTCTCAGTGACAGTCGGCACATTTCTCTGATTTCATCTTGGCAACGACATACGAGAGAATGAACTCCAGAGAATCTGACTGTGACAATGTGGTTTGGCACCAGCGACAGGAAATATGGATCAGACTGACTTTCATTACTACAACATACGATTGCCAATTCCGGTCAGCCGCACTGACAGAAATGGCTCAATATCCTTGCTGGCAGTGAGTTGATTGGCCGGTGATGAAGAGTTTCTTCTTCATCCCTCCCGTCTTTCCTATTAACACTAAGCCCACTTACTCCCCCCTACTCTAGTAATGGGTAGTGGTCTGAGTATAAAACTGGGCAGCAGCCACAGGACACTGAGAAAGCTCCATGGACACGAGAGCTGGGCACCGTGGGCACGAGAGTGCCATGGCCACCAGGGTTTCACCGACACCAGAACAATATACACACAAAAGAGCGCCATGGACACACGCCAAAGCCTGGAGATTTCAGAAAGTAAACAAAGGGAGGAACAAGTATGTCTTTACTGAGTTCTAAGTACTAAAGCAGTGCTAACGTAGTAAACTCATCCACGTGTGCTGGCTCATCTGTTTTCTATCCAAAGGGAGAGTTCATGGTCCGTATGGCTCCATGCCACCGACAGCCATTTTTTTCTGGATAGACTCAAGAAAATCTGCTGGATACATCTTTACATCTGACATCATCATCATCATGAGACGCAAGACAGACCTGATTAGAATTTAGATGGTACAAGGTTAAAGGTCACTGTGATCTATTTAAATATATTATTGGCCATAACTCGAGAGGTCAGAAACAATGCCATTTTACATCAGAAAGTCAAAGGTCAAATTCCCTGTGACAAATGACCAAATGCTGTAAGTGCTGAGGTCCGTGTGGAGTGAAAAGTGTTGTGTTACGGTTTGAGACCTGGCTGCCACAGCTTTACTTGGTCTGCTGAGCTATGGCTACTGGTGGCTAGCGCTAGTAAACATAATGCTAACATAATGCTAGCTGTGAAGCCAACTACGGGCTCAGTGCTGCTGCTGTTACACTTCTTTTCTCAAATTTGCCTGTGGTGGCCACAGAGGCTTCTTTTCCGCGACTAACTTGTTTAAACATCACACATGACGGTCACAGCGTCGGTGGAGGAAAGACAACAGAAGCTCGTACCTTGGGCAGGCTGGCTGGAGGCACTGGGGGGGGACTGGCCACAGTGTTTGTTTGCCCAGACTTTTCCTGGCCTCTCTTCACGTCCAGGATGAGCTGAGCCAAGTACTTGTGCTGGAAACGGGTACGCTTGCCAAGAGAACCTTAAATGAGCATATGCTGGTGTTACCGATGGCGCTCCCTTAAGCTTATTTTGTATGAGTAGACTTCATTCAAACACACAAGACCAATGGCGCTTTAAGTGGACAACTTTTCCGTTGTCCTTTCTTTTGCAATTCCAGTGCTTATTTTAATCTATTAAATAAGGCACGCAAAAAACGTGTTGCACTTGTGGCAACAAGCATTGACTGCATTGATTCCAGTGAGGTATAACCATACTTTTGAACGTTTCAGTCACAGGAATGACCATGTTGCAGCTTACTGATACTTTGGTATCTCATAATTTTGTCTGGGGCCCTGTTTACGACCAGGTTTCGACACACATCCCAAACCATATATAGCCGTTCTGGATTCCAACTGACAGAAATTTGTCATAATGAGGGTGAACTTTAATTCCTGCATTTTTGAATTGATGTTTGTGTGCAGATTTAACCTGATACAAGTTTTAGTTTTAGCTTTAGATAATTTTTTTTTTTAAAAAGCACCTTCCAAAGCTATCCAGTGTGACAATCTTTATTCTAACTTGGCAAATCATATTATGAGCATGCATCTGTGCAGACACTGATCAGTAACCCAACTGTGTCCAGCTGTCTTCTTCCGTCCTCTGCATGACTTTAACATGATGGTTTTCCTGCATGTGCTCCACGGACAACCAGGATGCTTAGTCATTATTTGGCTGATTGACATGTCTGCCAGGGTGAATAATTTTTGAATATTGACCAGAAGCTCTATGCCCCTCCATGACTGACTTACAGCCAACTCAACCTGCGACGTGTAACGCGATTTTGGGCCGAGCAGAGCGAAGTGCTGCCCTGGGATGCTTCAGAAACATGCTGCAGCATCACCACTACAACGCCACACAGCCAACCGGTGGGATCCTGAGTAAGTTTTAAAAATAACATCGCAAGCAGCTTGAGAAACAGGAAGTAAACGATGGAAGTGTTGTACTCCACGCACCAGTCATACTGATACGCAGCTTCGAGAGGTCCTGGGCTTTCAGGATATGGTTCTTGGCGGACTCGTATTCGTAGTAGGTCAGACACGTGTAGACACACTCCAGATGGAACTGGACCGCCAAGTTTGTCTGCTCTGACAACACAGACTCACATTTCAGCACTGTGAAAGAGAACAGAGGAAAAACATCTTCAATGAGAAAACATGAGAACTCTTGACTGTAGATAAGTATAGACATCATAGGATTTTATCAACATTAGATGTTTCTGAGGGCGACACTCCATTCGGAGCTGAACTACCGAAACGCACCAACATTTTGGATTTGGTAGTTTGAATTAGGTACTGTAATCTTCATGAGCTACTTAATACAGGAGGTGAAAATGCAGATTTTAATAAAGCAAAATAATATGATTTTAGATTTCTGATATGATTTAACAGTGACACGTTCTGCCTGAAAGAGGCCTCACTCTGCTGGAACTGTTGGAACTAAAACATGCATGGAGGTTTTCCTCACACATGACACAAATAGTCATCAAGTCACATACTGTTCACATGTGAAATCATGTATGTAGTATTTATTTGTTTATTTGGCAGGGACATTGTACATTAATACACATTTCTGCAAATGTATCAGAGTTAGCCAAAAGGCTATTTTTCATCCTCATTCCCTGGTACGACTGGAGACGGATTTAGCAACACTCGACAGCCTTCAGTACTGATGACACTGTGAAGTTGACCTTCATTATTCATCCTATTAGACATTTATGTGATTTTTTTTCCCCCCACAATCAGCTTATGAATACTTTAGGTGTGTGTTTTATGAGGTCATAATGACTTTGACCTCCAAATTCTCTTCAAGTCGTCCCCAAGTCTTAATGGATGCTTGTTCCAGATGTACTGAAAATCCTTGGCATGACCTTTGACCCCTAAATTCTAACCAATTCATCTTTGGCCGATGAATGTGGTTTCACTTTTATCCCAGTGCCATCTTCAGAATCAGAATCAGTTTTATTGGTCAAGTCTGTAGGATACAAACAAGTAATTTGACCGGGTTGCATCTGCTCTTACACAACACAACAGGGACGACTAGTAACAACAGCAACATACACACACACCAATAGCACGGATAAAAAACAACAAACGATACCACTAATACACAGTTAAATACAGTAACAGGTAAATAAATACAAGCAATAAAACGGGAGGGCTATTTACAGTAAGGGCTACTTACAGTAGAGCATTGGGTGGGAGTGAGTAGTGCAAATAGTGCAAGCACAGCTGTGCAGTGCTGGCTAACGGTGCAATTGGTTATTATAAGGTGCACATATGAGGAGGTAGAAGTGTTTATGAGGTAGTGGAAGAGTTCAGCAGAGTGACTGCCCGGGGGAAGGAACTGTTCTTGTGGCGGCTGGTTTTGGCGAACAGTGCTTTGTGTCGCCTGCCAGATGGGAGGAGTTTGAAAAGTTTGTGTCCGGGACGTGAGGGGTCTGCAGAGATCTTTGCTGCCCGTGTCCCGAACCTGGGCCGGTACAGGTCCTTGGCGCCGATTATCCTCTCTGCAGCCCTGATTGTCCGCTGCAGTCTGACCCTGTCCCGCTATAGGCTGATCCAAACCAGACGGTGACGGAAGTGCTTAGTACAGACTGGATGATGGCAGCGTAGAAGGTTATCAGCAGCTCCTTGGGCAGGTTGAACTTTCTGAGTTGTCGCAGGAAGTGTAGCCTCTGCTGAGCCTTCTTCCGCACAGCGTCAGTGTGTTGGCTCCACTTCAGGTCCCAGGAGATGGTGGATCCCAGGAACTTGAAGGAATCCACTGCCATCTTAAGACCTCCATTTCAGTACTGAACTGTGATTAAACGTGTGCAGAGCCGCGGGCAGGCTAACTAGCATGTTAGCATGTGTTAATGCTTGTACAATAAATGCCCATTTATGGCTCTGTGCAGGGTTGCTGCAAAGTCTACACCACCTTAAGTGGTCAATGCCATTATAGGAGTTTATACTTGTAAACAACTGTACTAATACTTGTGTCAGTGTCACTGTGAAATTACACCACCACCAAAGCAACTGAAAATAAGTGGATCATGTTGGAGATTGAGGCGATAACTGTTGAACAACCATTTACTTCATTTACAGCAAAACAG
Source organism: Dactylopterus volitans (assembly GCA_901007715.1). Classification (NCBI taxonomy): domain Eukaryota; kingdom Metazoa; phylum Chordata; class Actinopteri; order Syngnathiformes; family Dactylopteridae; genus Dactylopterus; species Dactylopterus volitans. Next base: position 7,921 of record CAAKHG010008116.1, read on the forward strand.
AAAGAGAGGAATCAGAGGTGATTTCAACACCCCTGAACTGATTAAACGGCGAACTGGAGTCTTGTCGTATCTACACTGTTTAGTGTCAGAGGGTGTCGACCCTCCACATCTGGTGGTGTCTCCGTCCGTTTCTGCACACGGTTTTCATCATGTCCAGAGTCGAACTCATCTGGTTGGAATGTCTTGTATCATGGTGTAAGCGACTCCTTCTTTTGTCCAAGTTTAATTTGTTATTCTTCTAATTCGCAATCACTTCCTGGACTGTGTTTCAAGCGGCCCACAACTTTTCTGCGCGTGGCCAGGACATTGTCGAACGCACTGTTCTGCAGAGATACCGATACGCTGTGCGTGATGCAGGGACGTGCTCAAAAGGCTGATGTCTCGCGGCAGAGATCATATTTCTTTCTCTATCCGTGCTAAGTTTGCTGGCTTTATTTGAAAAATTCCACTGCTGTGCATCATGAATAAAGTGTTCCGTGCCTGTTTCAGCAAAATGTCTCTCTTTTGTTTTCATTACAGTCGGAGCATGTGACTGCAGCTCCCAGTGTTCATCAGTGTGATGCACTGTATCTCTGAGATAACTACGGTTACCCAGAGACGTCCACTAGTCTCCAGCCAGAGGAACAGTTGATGCACGTTGTAGTGGTCGCCGTCATTCCTTGCAATCCTAAAAACGTTCCTCTGACTTACATCTTCTGCAATACTAATCCGCCTGCAGTTTGCAGCTCTCCACTTAGCTTTCGTGTTTGTTAGCTTGTCTTGCTTTTGTTTATCTATATTTCTCCCACATGCTTCATCCAATGTGGTCTGCTGAAGCCTCCCTCCACTGTTTGTTTGGGCGGTAGATATATATACATTTGTTTCTGTGTATTCGGAGCTAGTGAGCAACGGACTTTCAAAAAAAAAAAAAAAAAATAAGAAGAAGAAGAAGAAGAAATGTGTTAATGCACAATAAAAAAAATTGTCGGCATTTGTTACTTAATGTGCTAAGGCGTTAATAACATGTTCACTTTCCAAGCCCTAAACTAAACGTGGGTCACTTTATTTAAACAAGATGCAGGATTGAAATCTTGTAATGTGGAGATTAAACAAAGCTGCCGCAGCAGTTAGAGCAATTTTAAAAACAATAAATATAAATCTTCAGACAGTCGCATTTAAATAACTGCGAGTCAAAGCCATTGTTTTGACAGTTTGCAATGAAAACAGCAGCTGAGTCCTGACAGGAATATTGTCGTGCTTGACGCATGATGTGGAATGAGAACAGCCGAAAACGTGTCAGGTGACACATGAAAAAAACAGCATGGAGGAGCTGCGTGCTTCTGATTATTAACTCAGCTGAAGGGAGACCGTCACGGGGACAAAGCGAGTTGCTTCCAACTGAGAGGAGGCGTATAAGTGATGATCAAAATGACACACTCGCAGCACATCTCCAGCCAACAATGATGCCACGCAGGCGCTGACAGCCAGCCGGAGAAAGGCTGAAGATCTGCATGCAATCACCTGTAGCACCACCGAGCATCGGCAGAAAAATGGCTGTCTGGCCATCAGGAGCTGTCGAGTGGAGGCAGACGGTTATCTAAGCTCTTGAAGATGTCGTTTACATTCTGAGCTCGAAAGACATATGGAAGCTTCCTGGAATCCTCTATGCACAACGATATGTTGGATGATGCTTCAATTCCATGAAATAAGAAAGTTCGGGTCTGTGACATCATCAAATGTTCAGTGCGATGGCAGATGCAAGAAAAGCATGGAGGTGCATGTCGTGTCTTGATAAAATTATATCGAGTTAGTGGTTCCACTGTAAAGGTTGTGAATTATAGTTGCAGTGTGACAGCACTGGCCTCGGTCCTCCATTTTATGTCATCTGAGTATCAAGCCTCCGTTATCAACGCATTAGCTGGATGAATATCTTTCTTTCTCTTCTCATTGTCTTTTTTGTTTCTGGGCCGAGGCCACTGCGATAAACGCTGCCTCTGAGGTGTGCACTCTACCCACCGACCTATCAGGACACCGAAAGAGAAAACCTGACATCCTCCAATTGCGAGAACACTAACTCACACCTACATTGGCTGGCTGTGAAAGGAGCCCAGTACAAAGACCGATGAGAAGGGATATTGGTGTGCAAAGGCCATCGACACACTGCGATTTGTGATTTAAAGTAGCCCTCCGATACTGTTGTTCATCAGAGTCAATGAAAGTGACAACTGGAACAAAATAAAATTGGACAATGTGTTTTTTTGACTGACCACTCTAAGTTAGGATACCGAGTTCAGGAATTCAAATGAGCGACATTTTCCCTGCCGAGCACCATCTCACATCCAAACAAGAGTAAATTAACCAAGCATCACGCCACCGCTCCCCTCACGCCAAGGACTACGGCCGGCTGCTCCTCTACAATATGCATCATATTGCTCGCTCTGTTAAATTTCACACAACAAACACATCCCCTCTCCAGTGAGCACGTCCTCTGCCTTTACACCATGCACTCCTGCTAATACATCTTGTCTTTACACCAAACACTCCAACAAACACACCCTCTGCCTTCGCGCCGTCGCCCGAAGACAAAGAAAAATAACGGTAAAGCAGAAGCCCTGCTGACGCGAATGTCTCGACTACATGAAGCTAAATGACGAACTGACATAAGGCCCATGTGCTTTCATCAAAGTGTGCGAGCGTCAGCATGGAGAAAGGCTGCATTGAAACAAACGTGCCTAAGCCATGACAAGTCTCTCATGATCCAAGTCGACTGCCCTTGACGGAGGAGGACAATGTGATGAGAGAAGCAGAAGCAACTAAATCCATGTATCCACCTCAGTCACACACAACGGAGTCTTGGATTTGTTAGTGGTGGATGAATGGTGGATATTTTGAAGGCCAATATTAACAGCAATAGTTTGGAGCAAGTAAAGCAAGACAGCTGATTAAATGGCTGATTTTTGTGTTGCTTCATCATCACCCGACTGAAGATCACCGGCAGTGAAGCAGCAAATGCTGCAGGCTGAAGCTGGAAAGATTCACACACCCTTAGAACTGGGTGGACACACATCTGAATATAATGCTCTATGCATGAAGCTGTGGATGTTGTCAAAATCTCTAGGATATAAACGGATATAAAGCTGCTGAAGAGGAGATTTCTGACTCAGACAACAAGAGTTAGTGTTGAATAGAAAAGAAACTGCTTAGTACAAACAATCTAAACTCTTCAGCTTATTTGACCTTTTTACACGAGTATGATGGCTGACATTTCCCTCCTGGTAGTCTATTTATCTTATTAGTTTAATTGAAGATGGCATCTGTATCGGTTTCGGTGCATAAACTTTCTTGTTTTCAGGCTATACAGTTCGATGGTGCCATTTCGGTGTCTCGTGTTTCGGAACGCTGCGCTCTCATTCCTATCTGATTCGATCATTGGCTCATGTGTTCAGACCTTCGTCCATGCAGCGATGAGCCAAGTGAAGGAGCTGCGGCGAGCGAGCCTCGAGGATCTGCTGGTGCAGGTTGATGTAGCGCAGCGTCCACCAGGGGAGCAGCTAAAGGGAAGAGAGCAACAAAAGAAGTGTGACGTGTGACGAAAACGTTGCGTTAATGAATGAAAAAAAGCTTCTGTCTCTCAGTGAAATAACAGCGCGTGCGTGGACATTTTACCCAGAGATAGCATGACTGAGTTAAAGCTATATCGCGCCATTTCCAACAGTGCCGGGATGCTGTGCACATAACTTCGGGGAACCAGGAGCTGACCAATTTATACAGGTTTGGGAGTAGCAAACGCTTCCACGATGTCTTTTTCTGAGAGGACGTTGTTTATTGTATCAAAATACTGCCAAACCATGTTCTGCACATATTACAAGTGCATGGCTCTGTAATAAAAAGACTCCGTGTGCTAGTCTCGTCTAACTTACCACCCACTGAAAATGACTGGCGCGTTTTGCCGCATAAAGTATGACAAATTAGCAGCTGAAAGCCTACATCAAGCAAGAATGGGAAAACATTTCATTTTCAAAATTACAGCAATTGGCCTCCACAGTCACCAAACATTTACTGTTAAAAGAAGAGAGCAGGCTACAGAGTGGTAAACATGACCCTGTCCCAACTTTTGAGACGTGCGGCTGGCATCAAATTCAAAATAGGCCTATCATTTTCCAAAGACCATGAAATTTTCAGTTTCAACATTAAAAATTTTGTCTTGTTCTATTTGCAATTAAATGCAGGGTTTAATTTTTTTTTTTTGCAAATCACCACATGCTGTTTCTACTTCAGATTTCACAGGGCATCCAGATTTTTTCAGGACCAGGTTTGTTTTAGAGATCAAGTCAAAACACTGCATTTTCAATAATGAAAATACCTAAGCTGCTTAAGTTCATGTAAGGGCTTGACAAACAAATAGAATGAAGCTTTCGGCCCTTTAGCAGAAATAAAATGCCGACACCAAAGTGCTGACCACGCTTTAAAAACCGCAGACTCCTTTATTTTCCGGGTCTGAGTGGAACACAAAGAGGCAGGCAGGAAACAAATGTCTTGTAGCCATGTATTTCTTTCTCCGCCCTCTGGTTGGGCAGGTCAGCCATGTAAAAGGCTTATTTGTGTGTCAGGGACAATTTCTCCTGCCTCACTGCCAATGCAGAATGACCCCATCCTCTGTTGCATGGTTACATGGGAGCTTTAATTGTCTGTCTCACCAAATCAACATCCTCTTGCACACACACACACACACACACACACACACACACTCGCTGAGCATGTTCACACACATATTCATCCTGTCAGCAGGCACATGTACACCTGTCTCCTCATCGTCAGAATACAGACAAGGATTCTCCATTACATTAGCTGTTAACATGCTAATTAGCCCGGCGCCCCCCCCCCGCTCAGGGATAATTGAGCTCGTGAGCGTGGCGATGGCAGGACGGGACCAGCGCACGCTCATCACTGATGTGACCCTGCTCTCGCATGCAGCTAAAGAAACCCGACTGTTCACAGCCATGTCTGAAAATGGCACAGTGTGGATATTGTGGCAAGTAAACGTTCTTGGTTGATTGTGAGACCGTAGTGGACTAAAGCTGCCCATCATAAAACACTCTTTGAGGGAGTCAGCGATTCCACCGAAAAAGGAAGAATATTGCTTTCTATTCAGTCAAATACTTGTTGGTCACCCCGTTTTTTCTCCATAAAATACTACACTAAAGGTATAAAGATCAATGCAAGGAATACTGCTCAGGCACATGTCTGATTACTCATCAGTTCCTCATATCCGTCATCAGGATCCAAATTCTACTCAATTATTTTCATCGGCCAAAAAAAAGGCATTATGCAATGCTTGGCTAAAAGTCGTTGTTTTAAAAACATACATAAAGAGCAAACATAAAACGCAGGAAAAAGTGAATTATCACCAGATGTAGACGTGGCCATGCTGCTCAGAGGCTCTCTCTCACAGAGCTGAGAACCTCCATGACTTTTCCGTGACACCACATCTCTCGTGGACAGTGAGGATCACAGTCGTGCCGGTCAGGACACAAAACACAGCACATGTAAATTGGCCGGACACCGTGGTGCCACCAT
>CAAKHG010008124.1:1938-12977 GCA_901007715.1 Dactylopterus volitans
TGATTTCTCACCACGGGTCATGTTGCGTGTTTGTTGGATGTGTGTGTGTGTGTGTGTGTGTTTATCTTGTTTGTGATCCCCTTTCCTGCAAAGCGTCCTCAGGTCCCATATATACATTTAGGGTATTATGATCTTTATTATTAGTTGGTGGTGACATGCGGTGACGGGCCGAGGCTAAGAATGGGACCTTTTCACGGCAGTAACGGGGCGAATGAGGTAAAGCGACCCAAAGACGAGGTGTTATGTTTATCACCTGTTTTAAAACAGCCGACTGTTGCATAATCAGCTTTGCGAGCAGATTGCGTCCGACTGGAGACAAAGAAGGTCTGCTGGGCGCAGGAGTTGCCATAGTCGGGTTGCCGCGCTCGCTAATCCCTGGTTTCCAAACAATAACTCGACTCCGGAGCAAATGATAGAGCAGTTTTGGTTGTGTTTCCAGGATGGTGAAACTCTTCGGCGAGGTTTAGATCTGGTTTAGACAGGACGGCGCTCTTAAGAGCAGTTTAGGAACCCTCGAGGAACGATGGCTGTTTGGACACGAGCCTCGGATTTGGTCCGCTGATCGTCTCCTGTGCAGGCGCCAATCGGCGCTCCCCGACGGTGCGCCGCCGTTGCGAAATGACTTCCTGCCAGGTTGCCGCCAGTCTGTGCACACTTCCTGTTCGCCGCCCGCGTTGAGAGCTCCCGATGAACCCGTTGACACATTTTGGCTGCAGCTGAACACTGAAGGAAAGTCTTAACGTGAAAGAAAACACGGTCAGTCAGTATCAGGAATATCAGGGATATGCAAATAAAATGACACATACTTCCCCTGGCCTAAATATGAATATTACCCTCAAACAAAGATCCTGCTTGCTGTGACTGTTCTTCAATCATGATCATTGTAAACAATACAATTGATATTCTTTAGTATTGGTGATATTTGTGATACTGGATCGTAATTATGAGTTTACATGCAAAGATTTTTTTTGTCAGGCTGGTTCATTTTGTGTCTGTGACCGCAGATCCCACTGTTATGACTGCACCGAGTGATACCGTTTTTAATTCATATTTTGAACTCTGTCTCCCCTTACCCTTTCAACCTCCCACGCCCGTCCACGCTCACACACACAGAGCTGTATTTAATTGAATTCTTCCATTTGAATTCAGCGAGGAATGAAAGGCGCCTCAGTGAGAACATTTGCATGCTTTTGTCATTAGCGCACAAGAAAAGCTTGTAGGGACTCTGAGGTCAAACACAGCAAATCATTTACGTCCCCATACCCTCTGCCGTCTTCATATTTTGATTTGGCCAGTGTGCGTGTGTGTGTGAGTGTGTGTGAGGGGGGTCGTAGCAGAGGCCCTTTAAACTGAGCACCTCCTGTGTGGGCGTAGACACTGGACGCAATGTGAATGATTCTGATGTCACTGCAGGTCTTTGTGCTGAGTGTGCACACACACACACACAGACACGCATGTGCACACACACACACACACACGAGCGCGCACACAAAGTCATGCTGAGCCAGAGCAGAAAATTGGAGGGTAAAGGTGGACGAAGACAAGGCATGTATTTTTAGAGAGCACGATGGAGAGGAAGGGGGCGGTTGGCGGAGTCGAGCGCTGATGTCCTCTGTTTTATTAACTGCTCGCTCGCTTCTTCCTGCGATTCAACACAACAAAAACAAAGGCGGAGGAGGGCGGCGGACGGACGGGCGGAGGAGGGGGACGGGGGGGAGGGGAGGCGAGGGGTCGGGGCAGTTATTGGAAAAAAGGAGCAAGTGTCCGTTGTCAAAAGGGCTGCAGTGACGTACAAAAGTGTGTGTGTGCATGGGCGAGTCCGAGTGTGTGTGTGTGTGTGTGTGCAGGCGCATGTGGGTGCAAGTCTGAGCATCGTGCGCATGAATTATTTGAACACAGCTGCACATGTTTGCCATATTCCCACGGCGGGAGGGAGGAGGGCGGAGCGAGGGAGACCCTCAGGTGTCGTGTCTAGACAGTAAACGGTTAATTCCCCTCGCTGCTCTTATGCTAATTGTTCTGCAGTTATTATCTATTTATTGTTATTAGTTGACTCGTGTAATAATCACGCGACCGCTTTACATTTTTCACAAACATGAACACACACACACACACACACACACACATCCGAGGCTTTGTCCACTGTCAGCGTTTCTGGGGAAGACTGTTGTCCGTCTCGCGCTGACAGATCCAGATTTGCACTTGGGAATTAAAGGGAATTTTTGTTGTTGCCATTCCTGAACGGAGAACATTGGATTCAGCTGGGCGAGGAATTGTAAATATTTTTGGACCAGACAAAAGATATCTGGTGTGTTTATAACGCCCCTTTGCCAGATTGTGCAGTGCGTGTCGATGTGCATGCTTCAGTGGAGCTGCTCACTGCTGTACATGCTGGAGTGTGTATATGTGTGTGTGTGGCCAGCTGGCCCATAATCACCCTCAATGCTAAGTAGCTTAATCACTGCTGGAGTGTGTGTGTGTGTGCATGTGTGTGTGTCTCAAAGTGTGTGCGTTTTGTCGCCGCTGTGAAGGCAGCGAGACGACAGCAGGGCCAGACCCTCGGAACTGTTGAACTCTGCGCTTAAACTGCAGAGTCAGCTGAAACGTAGCGTCTGCCTGACTGGAATTACATGCGGTCGCGTCGCCTCGCGCCTCTTTTCAAATGCATATGAGCATGACTTTGTAATTAGACGGCGGAAAAAAACGAGGAAGCCAAGGCCGCTGCTGGAGGATCCTGGCGCGACGGCTTTAAGCTGCACTTTTGGCAAATCCTGCACTGAGCGGAAAAAAGTTCCCCTCCACTTCTGCTCGACCCTCCCGAGTCACTATATCTGATAGAAAAATGGATGGAACCCCGACTGAGCCTTTTTTTTTAGTTTTTTTTTTACTCGGTTTAGGTGTGCCATGCGAGAAGTATCCATGAGATGCACCTGTGTCTCTAACGCTTGTGAGGTCCTCCCGACAATCATGCAGCGCCAGCGCTCCCGGGTCAAAAAAGACCCGATGACGTTCGACTGTTTTTCTGACATGTAGAAAAAAATAATTAACAACTTCCTTTTTGGCAAATCAAGCCCAACACGTTGATGTGTGTGTGGTGCGCTTGTTTAGAGACACGCCTGACAGCCTGTGGACGTGCGTGTGTGTGAGTTCAGTGTGCCAGAAAGGACATTTTTGTAATATTATTGTTAACCATTATGCTCAATACTGTGTGCTGGGTTAAATTGTGTCCTATTTTATATATAGAGGCTGCTGAGGGGCACAATTCCCAAGAATTTCGAGCAATGCTATGAAAGGTACCAACCTTGTAATCATGTTATGACGAAAATGATCGCGAGTCAAAAAGGACACAAACCACACAAGGGTTAAATGTATATCAGTTTAGTTTACGTGTTAACGAACGAAAAAATCCCTCCACGTAGGAAGACTGATTTGTGTAACTTAATCCAGCGAAAATAGTCAAATAAAGCGAGAGTCATTTTCTAAAGCATGCCCTATAAAATGTTTGCTTTTGGCTTTGTATGGTAAAGGTAGCAAGAAGCTATTCTAGCTGTTTACTGTCGATTAGCAAATGTATTCATGTACCAAAAGCTAATATAGAAACACTTCTTTTTTTTTTTAAAGGAAAAAGAACATTCACTGCTGTTAATTTATGTTTTATGTTATTTGACTTAAGTGTACAGTAAAATATAAAACACTGAATAGACTTTATTCTGGGCCATTTTGCTCAGTCACCGTCGAAGTCGAGCTCGGTAGAAATAAAATGGACCTAAAACACCCAAACTCATTTCCGTAAGCCCGATTTATTTCCATGAAAAACATTTTGTCCTTTGACTTGTTCTTGTTTGTTTTGGTATTTGCAAGTGTATGGTGACCTCTAGCATCAGGGGATTTATTTTTCAGAAAATGAACTGTAGGTACTGCTGCAAAAAGGACATTGATTACTGTTATTGTTGCCTCCCAGGAAATATTTATATATATGTATATATAAAATCCATGAAAGGCGAATACTGGTGCTGGAGCCAATGTCTCAGAAGCACCATGTTCCTCCACTGCACTCATGACTGCTTCAGGGGATTCTTGAGGTGAAAGAAAAGAGTCCTTCTGTGGCATCAAAGTCTCGGGACTCTGTATCGCTCTCCCATGTTTCCCTGAGAAACTCCTCCCCCCTCTCAAACATGCAAGCGTCGTCAAAATTAATAATCCTCACTGCAAGGCCCATTTTCTGTCAATGTGCCGCCCCATTTCAACTCCGCAGCGGGCGTGTGAGAAAAAAAACGACTCGGGATCCACGTACCTGCAGACGAACGGACACGGCGGCCGGCTCCATCGGCGCCCCTGCTAAATGCCGGCTGACAGTGTGGGAGGCTGGACTGCTGGTGCTGCTCAGCTGCCCTCCAGGGAGGCAGGCGGGCAGGCGGGCAGGCGGGCAGACGAGCACAGTCATGGTGGCAGCCTGCAGCTCAGGCGGCAATGTCGCGCGTTAAAGAAGAAGATGAACGCAGCAGTTTGTTTCTCCCGCTACGTTGTGCGCACGCATCCGTTTGCTGATATCCTCGGATTAAGCGGAAATCATGTAACATGTCGACATGCGGCGCGGTTGTTGATATTTTGCACGGTTGGGCGTGTGCCGACGGCTGGTGGCCTCGCTGGAGTTTGGCAGACCGCGCTGTCCCGTTCATCCAAACCATTAGAGGCAACGTGATATGAAATTGTAAAACTCTTGGAATTTCACGCAGAAGGACATCTGGCTCGCATTACATAACTACACTTTGGCAAATGAAGCCCCGATAGGTGCTATTTTCTTTAAACTCTCAGTTTTGGAGTCATTTTGATGAGACACCGACTGCCAACTGAGATGCTCGCAAGTCTTTTTCAGTAAGTCCAAGTGACGTCTCGGGTCTCTCTGAATCTGTTCTTGCTCGGCGTAACCCGAGCTGAGCAGGTTGTCCTCCCACAGTTTAGCTTTATGGCACCAGAGGCTTGTTTAGAACTGGCAGTTCGGAAATCTCTCTTGGTGCGAAGATACCGAAGATGATGTTGGCAGAGACGGTAAAGAGGAGAAAACCCTGAGCGAAACTCTTCGCAGCCAGCAACCACATTTCGACATGCAATTGTTGACCAAAAGCCGCGATAGTGAAATCAGAAATAGGACCAGTGTTAAACCATATCTGCGTTCTCCTCTGCCCCACTCCCGCATTGTTACAATGGTGCCAGTTTCGCAGGGGCCGCCATCGCTGAGCAAAACCTACCTACCGCCGCTTTAAAGTATGTTTATCGCGTGTTGTCATCCCGCGTTCGATATTTGAACCCTTCCGGTTTATTAAGTCCATCAATCAGTGACTTCAGTTGTGTTTGCGCGCCGGCTCGTGTGCCGAGAGGTGCCTAAAAGCTTTCTGTGTAAAAGCTTCCCCGAAGAAAACAATTGTTTATCTTAAAAAGGCCAGCGCTTCCTCCATCGGGTTCGTTCCACTTAATTGGTTTCAAGCATCACCTCGCTTGACCTTGACAAGGCCGCCTGTCACGAAAATGTAGGAAAGGAGGCTAATTTGATGCTTTCTTGCCCCCCCCCACCCCCGCTCCCCACCCGTGGAGCAGCAGACAGAGCAGACGAGTGGGGGTTGGGGGTTGGGGGGTAGTGGAAGGGTGAGGGGAAATGAGGGGGGGGTGGGGACTGACCCAGAATCGGCTCAGATCATGCGGCTTGATGCGCCCTCGCAACAATGAGAATGGCTTGCCCCGATTGATCGACGCCCTCTCGTCCGCGGCACGTTTGCGTCGCGTGACGATCAGCCAAAAAAAACGGAATTGGGGATTGTGAAATGACCCGATACGCGACACGTGATAATATTGCTATACACGTGGATAAAATCGCATACAGCCTTCATTCATAAGAGTTATAAGTCTGAGGGCAGACACACACACACACACACACAGACAGTGATTCTTACACTCTCGGCCAGCATTGGCCCTTTAAAGCCAGTTCCAGCTTCCTGTGAAAGCTGCTCAGCTTTCCACACAGCCTTGTCCCTTGGCGCCCGAGTTTATTATCATAAATATGGGATATTTGAAACCTTTAACGCTCCTGCAGATCTCACCCTGAACTGCCGGCTTTGTGCTCCATTTGATCTTTGAGCTCCTTCGTTGCTGTCATGGGGCGCAGATGACTGGCTGTTGGTGCTTTCAGTGGCGAGGACAATGGACAAAAAGCAAAGAAATGAGGCCGCAGCGATGCGCTGGGGCGGCCCGATGATGGCCGCGCGCTGAACTTCGGGTGGCAATCTAAGTCTTTTTGGAAATAAACTCGCGACGGAGACGGCGGGCAACTGCGGCTCTGCTGGTTTCTTCGACGGTCGACCTTTCGCCCGCACAATGTAGGACGACTGCGGCCTCGGAGTCTGGCTGGGTTAGGAAAGCCCTCGCGTTAAGATTGATGAACCAGTTCGCTCATACGTGCTCCAGCAAGTCACACTTCAAGCTAACGCAACCAGTCAAACCAATGAGCACAAAGGAGGTGATTGCTGCTCTTCCTTATCGCTAGTTACCAATCACCAAGAGTGCCAGGGGCTACTGGGCCGCCTGTAGTCTGCGGGGTGGGGGGTTGTTTGATAGATACCAAAGCAATGAACAGTGACGTGCTTGTATCGAGTGTGTGTATGTGTGCGTGTGTGTGTGTGGAGGTGAATACACTGCGACGGCGGAACGCAGATGAATGCACCGAAAATGGCTTCCAGTCTAATACGGAGGTGGTTGTTTTATTGTGTGCTTTTGCATCATTATTTTCTTACTGATTAAGCTTTTAACAATTTCTGCGATTAATTGTTTAATCTTAATAAAAAAAAAGAGCAGCAAATTTTGTACAAAGTCTGCTTGATGGATTAAGACGATAACCCAATCTTTGAAAATTTGGAGGTGTTTGGGAAGGGTGCCGGACACAGACGTGGACACGCCTCCTCTTCCTCCAATTGGACAAACATGAAGCCAAAATATCCCGAATACGCACGCTGCCATTTTTACGCGGGCGATGTCATTGGGCCTGTCAAGCTCCCGTCCGAACTCAATCACGAGCGATTGGTTGATCGTTAAAAAAGTCACTTTTATGGTTGGCAATTGCAGTTACGGAAAGTTCTGTGTCACGTCCCCTCTCGGTTTTATTATGTAACAGAAGTGCCTCAACGACTTCCAGTATTTCACTCAGAGCTGCTGTCAATCATGAACCCAACCCCCCCACCCCCTCCCCCGCGCTGTCGTAGCATGGAATTAAAACCACACTTGTGAGAAATATGAAAAGAAAAATACCCTCACTTGAAATGACAGACATCTTTGGCAAAGAAAAAACAAAACGCTATTTATGAAAAACATGTTGGTATTTGAGTTTGGTCAGATTTCCATCCGCTAACACGATCCCCCTGACTCCTGATGTTTTGATTGGACGAGAGTTAGAGCTGCTGCCTGCAGGAGGCCGGTCGTTCTCTCAGTACGAGGTCGCCATCGTAGCCTTGTGTGACCCCGGCTGGATGCCACCCCGTGACTCAGCTTGTGTATGTCATCTTGGCAGGACAGACGCCAGAGGAGGGGTTCGGGGGGGTGTGGGTGGCGGGAGGGGGGCAGAAAGATGCCACCATCTGGGCGAACCGGCTGCTCCGCCTCTCGTGCCCACCGTCCCCGTTCGGCCCGCCGCGTAAACACTCTCCAAACTTCGCCCCCCCTCCTCCTCCCTCGTTGCCTCCCCATCTATTTATTTCTGTCCCCTCATTTGCCTCACGCATCGCTGCCGCTGTCTGCCCAAGTGGTCCTCATTAGTGCTTTTTCTGTTCCGGTGCTCCCACCTGAGTCGCTCAGTTGAAACACCGCCCCCCCCCCCCTGATGTTAGCTTTCATCCATTCTATGCAGAAAAAATAAAAAATAAAAAAAATATGGCGCTTATGTAACTATCACATGTTAGAGTTTTTTTTTTTGTCAGATTTTGTTGGATACAGGCTGATTTTAGGGCTTCCATGAGCAGCGGGCAGAGGATGAGTGCGACAGACAGGCGGGGCCTCTGGAGAGGTGAAGATGGATGGAGAGCTACACCGATCAGCCATAACATTATGACCACTGCATGTGTACCACAGAATGCAGTGCAACAGCCCTGCAACAAATTCTCCCTTCCAGAGGAGTTTTATGCTGAATTTGAACAGAATCTGTTAAATCTCAGACGGTTTGACATACTTTAATGATTGCGTTATACTGAGAGGTGTCTCTAATATTTTGGTCATCCCACTCATGTGCATGAGGGTGACAGAATCTTAGGGACACCTCTCCACAAATCGAGTACAGTTCAAAAGCATCATCCCGATGACAATCATTAAAATATGCCAACAACTCACCCAAACGGATTCAATGTAAATTCAACATAAATCTCCCCCTGAAGGGAGAATCTATTGCAGGGCTGTTGCATTATATTCTGTGGTAAGCATGCGGTGGTCATAATGTTATGGCTGATCAGTGTACACAGACTTAACACAGTTTAGTTCAAAATCAAGTGGCATGATAGAAGCAGAAATTATAGAACCTGGGTGGTAAGATGTCAAGATCTGATCAACCCTGATCTGGTCTAGATTAGAGGGCAGAGTCACGCCTTTTTAAACGGCTTTTGTCCCCCCCTTTTTTTTATTCATTCTTATTTGATGCCAGTTTACTTTACTCATAGCTAACAGGATGATGAAATGCCCCCGTCACCCAGCCTGTTGGCCTGCTGTGATGTTGGACCCGACCGAAGCCGGACGCAGATTCCGTGGCCGGCTTCCACAATCCCTCATAGCGGATTGCCTGTTATTATTCCACGGATACTCAGGTGATTCCTGTAGGTCATGATCGCAATGGATCAGCCAGGAGACGGAGAGGTAGGAAGGTCGACTGGATGGAGAGAGACGGTCGGCGGTTTTATGTGCGGAATCGCTGCGGACGGCCGACGCAGGAAATCAATGGGACGGCTGATTAAATGGGCAGAAGGATAGAAGCGCTTTCTGGAGCCCGCTAATCAAAAATGGTCCCTCCCTGCTTGCGTTTGATCGCGGATGTTGGTATTACAGCGACTCTTTGAAGAAGAGGCTTTGATTGTTGAAAGCTTTAAGATAAACGAGTGCTGGATTCAGTCATGATGCTGAGATGGGGAACTTAGTGCATACCGTATTTCGTTAGATGAATACTTTGCTGTGCATGCAAAGGCGGCAATAACTGTCAACTATATAAATAATTGCTAACTATTTCGATAATTAATTGATTTCAGTTCCAAAAATGCTAGTATTTGCTTAAGTGAATATTACTAAAAATGACATCTTGGGCTTTGGTTAACATATTTCTTACATTTTTGTGGATCAAATGACTAATTTATTAATGTAAAATATAATCAATAATAAAAATGATTGTTAGCAACAGCTCAAATTTTAAGATGCACTTTTCTCTCTATCTGTTGGATTATATACACTATCAGCCATAATATTAAATCCACTGCATGTTTACCATAGAATATAATGACTACAGTTAATTCTCCACTAAGTTTTATGTTGATTTTTTTTTTTTTTTAAATTTAGGTCCGTTTCAAAGAGGTGCTGACATATTCGAATGATTGTAATTGGGACTGTAATTTGCGATGCTGTTGAACCATATTAGGTTACACAGAGAGGTGTCCCTAATATTTTGGTCATCCCACTCACATGCATTCGGGTGGCAAATATATTAGGGACGTTGTTGCCTTCCACTCCATGGTGAGCACACAGTGGTCATGATAAGTGTGTACTATGGATGAAGAAATGGCATCAACAAAATTATCAGCTTCCAAACGATGTTTTTCCCCCTCATTTTCATCATTAAAATCAAATGCACAGTTCAGTAATCATTACACTACAGATCAGACGGCCTTTTGCGGGTCCCACAAATCAACAAACGCCCGCTTGACCTTCGATACTTTTCCACGTGCTCGCCGCAGTTCGTTTTGGGCGAGTGGCTTTTCTCGCAGTCTCGACCTCGGCAGCGCAGTGGTCTGCCACCCCTGCATCCACGCCGACGCCCCTCAGGGCTTCTCTCATTCCATCCCGCTGTCACTGATATGCCCTGAGCTCCCGACCCAAAATAGGCCAAAGCCAATTTCCCCGAGTTCTCAGGGCTTTTCATGTCAGACATGCGACAATCTCCCTGAATCGTTGCATTGTATCCCCTTCCTCTGTTTCCTCGTTCTCGTCCCCGTCCCGCCTTTCTTTCTCTCCATACGTCTTTCTATCTCTTTCGCTCTTTTGCTAAGAAAGGAGGGCAGATACCGGGAGAAAGGAGCACAGATAAACGCTCCAAAAGGAGGTGAACGGGCTCCACCCGGGCAGCTTTTCCACAGGCCCTGTATCGGCATGGACCAAGTCTGCCGTTCACACGTGTTACAAAAGATACCAGGGATCCAAATGAACTTCAACTGAACTGGAGCGTCCTCGCTTCAAATCTGCCGACGGACGGATGTTGTGCGTGTCAGCCCCCACGTCCCCTCTCAAGTCTTTCCATGTTTCTCCAAACATCATATAAATATTCCCTCAGGCACAAATCCGGGTGACCATCTGACTTCCGTACATCAAAAGGCCGCGCTGACGTCGGCTCGTAACGTGACGCGGCGCCAAAAAAATGTCAGAGATTTTTTGGGTTCGGGCTGCCTGATGTTTTTGCTGTTTGCGTCATTCCGTGGAGCAAAAATGAAATTAAGAGAAGAAATCAACTGCGCGGCTTCCCAATTCGTGTCAAGTTTGTCCAGAATCAGCCCCAAAGCTTTCACATGGGAGGGAAGGGTCACTGCATGTGCCAGCAAGTAGAGGAAATGCTTCCGAAAAAGATAAAATAATCTTATTTTTTCCTTCGCTTCCTTCATTTCCTCTCGCCCTGGTTTCACTGTGAGAACAGAATCTCAGGCTTCAGCGGCGTCTTTTAATGAGCAGCATTGGTTAGATCACCGAAAAAGAAGAGATGGAGGGACATTGCTTGTTGTTATTTTTAAAGTACTCCCCCCCCCCCCCCCCCCCCC
>CAAKHG010008126.1:1139-12142 GCA_901007715.1 Dactylopterus volitans
GGGGGGGGGGGGTGGTTTTTTTAAAAAAAAAAAAAAAAAAAAAAAAAGGGGGTAAAAATGATCATCAAGAACAGGAGCAAACTAAAGTCCACACTCCTTGATGCTGTCAAATAAATATCAAAGGGTTTGTGAATACCACTTGAAACTCTTGAATTTAGATTGATAAAGTTAAGTGAGTATTTGATAAGGGCTGCAAAATCAATCGTGAGAAACTGATACCTTTCATACTCGGCTTGAAGATCAATCCTTGTGTGGGTTGTATTAATACAAGCAAGAGAGCGAAGAGTCCCATCTTGAAAGCACACAATAATGTTAGGATGCATGTTGAGTCAGACAACTCCCGACGCCTTCGGGTAATGCTGTGTTAGACTCAAAGAACAACAACCCACTTATGAGCTGGTCTATCTTGAAATTTGATGAAGTCTCTAATTTCATGAACTGATGTCAGCACACGCCAATTGCTGCTAGCTGCATGTGTTTGGTGCTAAACACAGAATGCAGCTGACGGCTGATGGGAACGTCATTAAACCGGACAGACTGAGATTTGGATTCTTGATTTCAAGGTCGGGAATCTCAGGCTAGGAAGAATGTTTGAGGGCAGTTTTTGTTTTGTTTCATTTTTTCCACGCTTAATTCATTTTAAAAGTTTTAAAAAACATGAAGTGCTCTCCAGAATTACATTTTTTGCAACTTTCTAAGTTAAAAAAAAAAACATGAAATCTTTTTATCATGAAAAAATGTTGCATTTCAAAACTATCTTGTGTTTTCATGATTAAAAGGCATCAGTATCAGTAATGATAATAAAAATGATGGCCTCAAATTAGTTGCTCTCATATGGAAACCAAATTTTGTGGTATCACCCGGCCTTAGTAAGTGAACGTTCATAGAAAATCACAAAAAAAAATTTTATCCTGGAGTTTGATTAACCAGTTCTTTTCATAGAGGATTTCATACCTGTGTATGTGTGATTTCAGTACTGTATTGAATTGACTTGAATATCTAGCGAGTAATTTTAATGTGTAGCAGTAAATACTCCCTCACTGACAAACCTGCTGCTGCTGCTGCAAAAAAAAAAAATACAGCCAGACAATAAGTCCCCAACCCCAAAACAAAACTTGAATGTAACCTGCCACACTTATTGCAAAACTCCAAAACCTGTTGCGCTTGTTTCAATACACAAATGCAGCTTGTGTGTGTGCGTGCGTGTGTGTGTGTGTCAGGGTGGCTGTGTACATACACATGCATGTGTAGGTTTAGATAAGCCACAGACACATGCAGTTGCCTGTCCGCTGCGCCCGGCCTGCAGCACGCGGTCCACTCAGACCCCCCCAGCAGCCAGCCAGTTCCTGCCAACAAGAGGTGATGAGAAGACAAGTCGTTTTCTTGGGCTAAGAGGATCGCATGACCCCTCTAAAACGCCACCATAATCCAATATCTGTTGGGTTGGTCACCTTCCAGTGGAAAGTTAACTCGTGGAGTCCCTGCTAGAATCCCACGAGCACCAACGTGTGAGGGAGTGGGGGAGTGTGTGTGTGGGGGGGGGGGCCGGGGGGACAGTCTGCAGTTTATGCATGTAGGACAGCAAAATTCCCTATGAATGAAAAACAGAGGCCAAACACCTTTTTATGTAAATGCCCCCACCACCATCCAAATTCAGCTTTCCCCCGGTCAAACACACCCATCCCCCTCATGTTCTCCTCCTCTCCCTTCCCCATGGGAGGAGGGGTGGTGGAGCGAGAGAGAGAGAGAGGGAGAGAGAGGGATCCCAAACCATCTGAATCCTTTTTAACTAAGTGGCCAGAGAGGAGTAAGGGCAATTATTCCACCATGATGCATTCCTTTTCAAAAAGAGGATACCATCACTGCTCAACACATGGAATGCAAGCTGTGTTATGGGCACTGGAGGTATGTCACATCCTCCAAGTGCTCTCAAGAGCCAGAGAGGTGAATTTAAAAAAAAAAAAAAAAAAAGAAAAAAGAATGCCAAAACAAGTGCTCACAAATTTTCATGTCAATGCCTTTACAAGAGGCCATTCATGTGCTCCTTCTTTTATCAAGCACGCAGCGTGCAGCTATGTCAGGAGTTCACTATTTGTGTGACTGATCAATATTCATACGAACAACCTGCAAAGTAACAAAGTAAAATATTATATTTACAGTTTTAGTTTTTTTTTTTTGTTTTTTTGTTTTTTAATGTTTTTCTAGTATAGCTGTGAGAACCAGATTGTTTTCTTGAGATTTGATGATGCTATGGGTCAGTTTCCTGCCACTATAAACACAGGCTTAATGATGAAAAATACAGCTGCGGGACATTTGAATGGTGAAGCCTACAATTAACAAAGATTAATAACGGTGTGCTGTAATGAAGGCCCTCCTCGCACCGGCTCCCTCAGGCAAAGTAATCTCTATGAGGAAAAAAAAAAGCGAGGGGGGGGGTGAGTGTTTGTTTGTTTTCACCCTTCATAGTCATGCTGATTATAAGAAACTGGAGACGTTGCATTCTTGGAATTTGTCTTTTTTTTCACCCCTTCACCTTTCTTCATCAGTTCATTAAAGTGGAACAAAAGAAGGCATGCTGGCTTCTATAAATCACTTACTAATACATGCCTCATTCCAATTTCTTTTTTTTTTTCGCAACAGAAAATGAAAACATTTAAAAATGTGTTCGATAGCCATTTTGATTCTTCACAGCCTTCATTTGCTTCAGTCTGCGATATAATTCATACTCCCTGAAACTTTGCGGGAGGGAGGGGGCTGATTTTATGGCTGTGCGGCCCCACGATCCCACAGCCCACCTGTAGCGTGTGCAGTATTGATTGCTCCAGACAGCCTTGCGAGGTCCACTTATTCAGTGGTGTTTAATGGAGCTCATCGTCCTCTGCCAATTCTCTCTCCATTTCCCCTGAAACTAGACACTCGTGCCCATGTATCACCCAACAGCACCTTTTTTAGGAAGCGACTGGAGCATGGAGCAAGAGCTTTGGCACTTCTTTTAAGAATAAGACAATGACCGCAAGACAAATTTCCAGCCGAGCAGCTGTGCGGCGGAAAGCATGTTGCCTTTGTTCATTCCTTCCCGCAGTCTCATAGGGGCTGTCATATGCTCGGCACTGGAGTGTTTAAGATGGGATTCTGAATGCACATGAGGTGGAACCAAACAGATTCTTATGAAAGTCAAAGGCTATAAAGACAGGTGTTTATGACCTCAGTCTATGCCATGGAAAAATAAACTCGGACGTCACTGAGAGGCGAAACGTAGTTGTTGTTTTTTTCTCCTTTAAAGAAAAAGAAAGTGTGTTTTTATCCTCAATTAAAAATTGTAATTGTTGTTAAAGAAATTGTTTCACTTTTTTTTATTAATTGTTGACTTATCTTTCATGGTGCCAGTTAAATGAGATGATCGGTAACTATGAAGCTAGCAGCTGTTCAGCTTAACTTAGCATCAAGCTAGCTTGTCCAAGATGAGGTGCAGGCGAGGGTGGGAAGCGTAATCTTTTTGGTTTAATCAACAAAAGCTGAAGTGTTAAAAAGGTAGGTTTCATTTTTTTTCACACATTTTCAAACAAATCCAGGTTCTATCCTGTCGCAGGGCTAATGCAGTCTCATAGCTAAAGTCCAGACATGAATTCAAATGAACCTAGCATCAAGAGAACAGTGGCTCGCTTGTCCAAGGGAGGGAAAGAAACACTTCTGATGCACACTATCGCCCACATTGTTATATCTTGTTGCTTTAATCGACAAAAATCCAAGGGTAAGAGAGACAATTTTAAGTTTACACATTTTCAAACAAATCCAGTTTCTATCCTGTCTTCGGGGTGAGCTAAGCTAACCAGCCGTCAGCTATGCAGTCTCATATTTACAGTACAGATATGAACTCACATGAACAAGCATAAAGACTGGAAACCGTAGCTAGCTTGTCCAGGGGAAGGAGGGGAAAAAAGCCTTTTTGATGTACACTATCTACCACAATGTATATCTTGTCAGTTTAATCTAAAAAAAAAAAATAAAATAAAAAACTGAGGTGTAAGAGGCAGGTTGCAGTTTAATCCTGTTTTGGGTCAAAGCTAAGCTAACCAGCTATTTACGGTCCAGACATGACCTCACTCTTAACTCTTTAACTCTTAACAAGACAACAATGTTAAATGTATTCCCTTAATTCCACGATGTGGGACCTATCGAAGACGTGAACTTGAAGTCTCTTTATCTCATTCCCAACATCACAGAGTCTGTATTGTGTTAGCAGGCAGATTGGCCGGCTGACACGGACATCAGCCAGCTAAATGCGTGTGTGTGATAACTCCTGGCCGAGCCTTTCATCCTCTGGACGTTGGGACGGAGACACAGACAGGTCAGGGTTAATGACAGGCTGTCATTGCACCTTTTAATGTACTATGTGTTGAGTAAAGCCTATTTACTTTTCCACAATCGGATAATGGTTTCTGTATCATCAAGAAAAGGAAGTTGCAGCTCGCGCAGAGGCGGATTTTTGATGACTGAATATCAGTGGCAAATTAAAAAAAAAAAGAAAGAAAAAAGTTGGACCTCACTGGTTTATGACTTGATTGTGATTTTCAAATAACAGATAAGCCTTTTTGATTGATGTGCCTCACCATCTATAGCAGAGGTTAGCTTATCTTCCATATTGCAATATTTCTCATGCGCACTCCCAAAACAGGGGGGAGAAAAAAATGAACATTTCACTCGGTGAAGTCTGACTGTAATGGAATACTTGTTAAAAAGAGAAGAATGTGCTTTAATTTGTCAAGGGGATCTGAGTTGACAACTTTAGTAAAGTCCACTATAACAACCTTCCAGGGCCCCTGACCTAGGGAGGGAGCGACCCCTGACCTTATTTGGGCCTCTTTTATGAGGACTTTTTTGGGTCTGGCCAGATGGCTAAACTATCAAAGGGTTTTTTATGAGAAAAATCTGCAGGCAAGAGTGGAGTAGTATATTTATCTCATTGTGTGGAGGATGAAGCCTCTGTAACTTCTGATGAGGCGGTTAGAGGAAGAAACGCGGAGGGCGACAAGTATGCGAGCACCGGGCAGGCCGCCGCAGCGCGGGGAGTCTCCTTGGGTTTACAAAAGAAATTCTCACATTTCTCACATCAGCCTCAAATCATATTCATACACCATCCAAACCTGATATCAGCCTGACAGCGTAATGTGATTTTTAGGTCTTTTGCACGATGGTCTCCGGCTGGATTATTAGATTAAAAGGTTATTTGCGTCCCCCTGCATATCAGCGGCTTCCTATCGATTCACCGCCAGCGCTGTTCGGCAGCAGCGGTATTGATTTGATGTCTTTGCAACTCCCGAGCAGCTCCTAGTCAATAGTGGCAATCAGACGGTAAAACAGCAGCCTGTTGATGAATAAGGCCACTATTTTCAAACAAACTCCGCCTCTTTTTTTTTTTTTGTTTTGTTCCTGTTTTTTTTTCTTTTCTTTTTTTTTTACTGGTAATGTAAAACCAGTGTATGAAAAGATTTTACAAACGCTGCCCTGAAACTGATGTGACAGTTTCCTGAGATCACAGATGAGTGCAAATCAGTGGAATTTGTGTGTTTGGGGAAGGGAAGAGTTGTGTGTCCCAGGGTCACTATAACTTGCTCTGCTCACATCACTCATGTGGCGTCTTTATGAGCGATGGGCTGTTATGTCGGATTAGGTTTCTGGGGAAGCATTTAGGGCCGGTCTATAAGCAGAGCAACACAGGAATAGATTTCGAGATCCCGGTGAATTGAGGTTAGATGTGAGCACGACCCCGGTGGCGCGGGACCGTGTGCGTTTATGAGCGCCAATCTGACTTTGTGAATGTCCGATAGCGGTAAAGGCCACTTTGTGATCCCCGCTCAGCTGGAAATATCTAACCCTCTTACCCACGCATGTATGGCCACACAGCTGCTGTAAGCATTACCTGTTTGTTGTTCTCATCAGACGCGGATTCAGCTGCTCCCTCTGAGCCCACTCCTCATTCAGCGTTTGAATTCGGCATGAGCGGGCGCAAGTTCATTTCCAGACATCTCTTCCACCTGTGCGGGAAAACGTTATCAGTCGAGGGTGCCTGCGAAAGGTTGGCAGATCTTTGCATGTTTTTTTACATTCGGCAGCTGGATATCAATGTGGATTTGACTTGCTCCTGGATGCGCGCCGATCAGTCGTCTATAATAATCTGAGGCTTTCGGCATAAATGTCCGACCCTTCATAACTGGGGTAACCTAAGCTGGTGCTGGCCTGGATGTCTTAAATGTGCCCATTCCTTCCCCTGATTGCACTCGGAGGTCGAGCAAGATCTGAAGTCACTGGAAGCAGTTAAAATAATAGGAGCTGACCATGTGTTTGAGGTTATGAGACGTGGAGGGGACCCCTCAACCCCCCCACACCCCCCCACCCCGCCCTGCCACCCCCATACACGGAGCCAAAACAGTCGCAACTGCTGCCATTCACTTCAGCTTCAATCAATCCCGGAGAATGTGTGATGATAAAGCATCGGTTATGACGACTCATGCTCATTACCCCACATACTTTTAGTAGTTATGAACGCCGGTGGGGGGGGAAGTGATTAATCATAGAGTATCCAGAGATAAAGGTCAGCAGCCACGGTGTCAGCAGACTCTTGTTTGCACATTTCACCTACATAAATCACATTCAACTTAGTTTCAGTCCATATTTTTCCACTGGCCATTCACGCCCCACCCTGCAGTGGCTCCATTCCCCACCCCCCAGGCACTATTTGAAATGACTTCTGCTTATCAAGCCTCAAGGTAGAGTAAACAAAAGCGAGCCTGATTACAACTCACCTGAAATTGAAATTTGTACAAACATAGAAACTGTTTGAATCAATGCGATCATTTTTTTTTTCTCTCCCAATCTCTGCTTGAAGCATGTTTTTTTTTTAAGTGGATGTTGCGGTGTGTAAAGTTACAGTCGCAACAGCCAGGCCTGTTCGCCTGCGGAGCAACGGCTTGGCACATGTGCGCACACACACACGCGCGCACACACGCTCCGGATAGCTGTCCCCGCCCACTTTCATTCACAAAGACAAGCGTGGTGAGGGAGGCGGAGCTAGTGCTTCCCCATATGAGCCCGGGAGCACTACCGGGCAACTGGGCACAGGTGAAAGACCATCACGCTGGTGAAAAACTGTAAAAATGTATGCGATAAAGCTGTGTGTTATGATTGCCTCACCCAAAAGCTGCTTTTACAGGTTGATTCGTTGGTCTTGTTTGAACCAAAATCATGAGGGAGGAGGTGGATGCTCCACTTTTAAGATTTTTTTTTGGTCACTATTTAATCTCCTAAAGTTGAGAGCACAAAGACCCCTCGGCGCTGGCCAGCCCACCCTGCAGATGGCCGGAGGATCAGAGCCTGTCAGCACGCTTAAACGAGCCAAGAGTCGGGGCTTCAGCCCTGCGGGGGAGGACAGAGCATGAATGGGGTATTTCCACCACCCTCTATAACCCCCCACTGAGCATTTGTAAAATGATTTGTGGCAAATTTGTTTAATCAATATGGATGTAGGGGGACTCTGGATACCCTCTCCGGTCAGAAGTCCCCCCCCCCCGCCCCCGTCCCCACCTTTTTTTTTTTTTTTGTCCTTGCCTGTAAACGCATCAGCGGTCACCATTTGTGTGTGTTATTGATCAAAGTCGGGGATTTAAGCAAGTAATGCGAGTTTGAACAAGGAGAACAAAGTCTTGATCTTCCTGTGACATCTGCGTGTCCAGGAAGTGGCATACCTAAGTTGATACAGGATGTCCACATGAATGAAAAGCCCATTTAAGGCAAATATGTGACGTTGACTTGCACAGTTAAACCTGTTAGACTTGAAGACGTTGGTTTCTGGTTCCTTGTCTCAGCATCTTGACGGGACGCCTTACCATTAAAACAAATATGGGGATTTTTATTTCCATTTTTTTTTTGGGGGGCGGGGATAAATGTACTTTAGATCCTTATGGGTGAGGTTATATGGCACAAAAAGTTTAAATGCTACCTCCATCGTGTCAGGAAGCAGCAGCAGTCTTTCTCTTTTTCTCTCTGTCTCTCTTTCTCCCTCTCATTAGTGTGCATGGTGGCTTTCCAGACAGGCAGGTGGCTTCAATCCAAATCTTCCATGGCTGCTGTCCGTGAGGAATAAAGGACAAAGGCATTAAAGGGGTTTTCTCCTTTTGTCTAGCTTGTGATTTACAGTTGTGCCTCTTATAAAGTAAACCACCCTCCCAGTCTCACACACGCACACACATACACGCACACACACACACACACAAGCACACACACAAGCTTAACTTTTCGTCACTTTTCTCTCATCAGGACAGAGGTTGAGTGCGCTGTGTTTTGAAACGGGATCGAAATTGTCATCGGGCGTTACTGGATTTCTGACGACAAAACATTGTGGCAAGCAAAAAAAAACATGTATCAGACATTCCAAAGTTTTATGTCCTAATTATTCATATTCTGTATCAACATGTTCAGTCTGGTTGCTGTAGTTACTATTTACTGCCCATCCAGCCGGAGGGTTCTGGCACCTTCCTCTAGAGTTGCTGTTATAATTGCCATTATAAAACCCCGCACAGAACTTAAGAACTTTTGTCACACACTTTTGAACCCCTGAATAACTTCAACAGGCCCTCATATGTCTCTTTTTTCTTCCCTCACTTCCTATCAAAATGCTGCCAGCAGAGCTTAGCGCGTCACAGTTCCTGGACAGATGTTGGCAGAATTCCTAATTTCATTCTCATTCTCCCAGCCTGTCAGTTTTGAAAGGGGAAGCAGGACAGAAAATAATCAGCAGAACATCCCGTAAGTCTGAATGTGGTGGCAGCAGATGTGGGTGTGGAAGGGGGTTTGCCCCTGGGCCTCCCCAAGGCCCATCCAACTATTGTTCCGCATTGAGGCATTTCTGTAGTTGCTATAACAACCATATTACACTCTCATCCATGTCGCGGCCCTTGTGCTTGCATGGACTCTGATTGAAATAGCAAGAAGTAGCAAACAATGAGGATGTTTTTATAGCAATATGCCTATGCAATATGGCACCACAAAAAAAAAAAAAAAAAACCCTCAGAACTCCGTGATGTTTTACTCATCTTACAGGCATCGTGAAAAGGTTCTAATTGCCCGGCAGTGATTATTGTTGAATACAGTAGGCTGTGGGGATTAAGAGTTTCTTTCAGCAATCACAGAAGGCAAGCGGCGCACTAAAGGTCCATGGCTGCCGCCATCAATGGCTGCTGTAAACCTACATTGAAGAGCTTGAAAACCCACCAGGTGTCTTGGAGCCCCATAGAATGACCGCATTCACTATCAAGGGCTCCACACATTGTGCCACTTTTGTGTTTGATGCACTTTGGTCCTCCCTCAGCACTAAAGGGCATTATATTTTTTTAGAGCTTATTCCTCGTGTTAAGTACAGTCCTTAAAAATGGCATTAAAAATTATTGCCAGCCTCTTTTTGCCATTGCATTTATGCATTGTCATTAACTTCTATTGAAGCAGAGGGAGAAATATTTGAATAGCCCGCAGTATAAATGCTCTCATGACCGTTTTTCATGATGAGTGCTAATAATTAAAGGAATCATGCGCACAATTCAAAGGTGCCCTGTTTAAAAACAATATTCAAAATGCTTGAAAAATAAATATTTTTTTTATCATTTTTGCTTGAAAGACTATCTTAGTTATTCACTGAAACTATCAACTACCCACTTGCTGATTAATATATTAATCACCACACACACTGTCCTTAAAATAAATACAATTTTAAACATTTTCTAACAAACAACTGTGCAGCTGAAATTAGCGGACATGTTATGATGCCCACTAAATGTGCCTCGATGCAGCTAATACTGACCTTTTTGTTTGACATCCTTTTTTTTTTTACCTGCTGACTCCTTCACCGCGGCTTGAACCAAGCTTTGATAGACATCTCATCACGCTGTATAATGTCATACAGTTGTTCCATCAAAGCAAACTGTTTTTTTTTCTCTGCCAAACTACCAGCTTTCTTAAACTTTAGCATTCAGATCATTTATTCTTAATCTGAGATTTTTTTTTTTATTTCCCTTTTCTGCCATTCCTACATTGCCTCAGCCATTTTGAGCACTGATTCGGCAATTCGCACGCATTTCCCGCCTACTCGGCGTTATTTGCCGCTCGTTGTTCATAAGTCGGAAAACGTGCCAACCGAGTCGAGCCCGTCATTCCCTGTTTGGGTGACAAGTTCTCGCCCCATTGTGAGCACAAACAACTGCAGCGCGCCTGCGTGCAAGTGGTGACCGGCGTGTGTCAGCATGAGATCACGTCCACCTGAGTGTGTTGAAATCATCAATGTTTCACCAGCGCCTCACTTTGGAGTTGAGTCACTTTGCCATCTGGCTGCGATTTTCCACAAAACTTAATCCATCAATGCGGATGAGCGGAACATGTGTCCCGCTGTATCTGGACTCAAACAATCCGTTACATTTTAACCAAGACAATGGGAAGTAGTTCATGTACAAAGTTGTTTAAAGCTATGCGATTGAGTTCATTTTGAGGAATTTTCATGGAAAAAATGCACATTTGAAGGTGATTATATTCCGCTGCCATGAGTTAAATATTCATTTCACTCCCAAAAAGGAAAACATAGGAATTTCAAGAATTTTTTTTTTTTTTGGCTTTTAACTGAAATGAACCCAAACATGACTTGATAGTATTGTGCTCATAAGCACTAATTAGAAGTGAGGCAGCTCTGTTATCCTGCACCCCTCTGCTCAGCACTTCCCACCCTGTAAATGTTTATGACCCCGGCCCAGATTGCATCTGAGATTTTGAAGGATTGGCCCCCCTGTTGACTCACAGCTTGATGGTGAGTGCCAAGCTCTCCCTATCTCTTTGTTTATTGTTCTTCAGATTCTTCAAGTTTGACCTCTTCTTTAGTTTTGTCAGCCATGCCTTATTTCATTTATTTATTTATTTATTTATTTTTACTTTTTTTTTTTTTTTTTTTTTTAAAGGATCCTTTTGGA
>CAAKHG010008156.1:1530-21756 GCA_901007715.1 Dactylopterus volitans
TACATTAATGTGTTCACAAACTTTTGTCCAAAGCAATTTAGTCTTTCCTCACACAATTAATGCCCCCATTTTCTAAGCTGCATGGAACACAGCCATGCATCAGACACACTCTTTGTGAATTTGCATAGAATTTGACACAGGTAAAACCACAAATGTTTAACACTACAGTGCTCTATTTCACCCTGTTGTGTTATTTTCTTTTTTCAGGCATTTTCAGTGGGGGGGGTAAAAAAAAAGTCTCACCGACTGTAGTTTCAAATCCAGAGATCAAGCAGCATGTACTGCCTCCATGCAGACACAATTTGTTACCTTAGGATTGTAAAAAGGTATGTTATTGTTCAGGAAAGAGGTAATCTAGTGCTGACAGTGTAGTGGAGGTAAAATTACAGTGGCTTAAACACCGAGTAGGTCATTCACTGGTGGCCTGGAGGACAGAATAGCTGAGTCTGGGATGATGGCACAGTATTAACCGGGCTCATAGGGATGTTCACAATTGCACTTTCCCCTGCGGAGTCAATTATTTTTATTGAGATGTCACCGAAGTCTTACCACGCCACTTTATGAATGAGAGGTTTTAAGCCAAAATACGCCGGAATTTTATCCAAAATGTGTAAAGTCACTCAGACAGCTGCAGCTGGTTTAGTATGAGGCTAAAAAAAAAAGAAAAAAAAAAGAAAAGTGGATCACATGAGTCCAGTTCTCGGATCTCTACGCTGCCTGAATCTAAAGACTGCAGATTTTAAAATACTACTGTTGTGGTTTAGGCCCGAAATCCGTTTTCTGCTCGGCCCATACATAAACCATTCAGAATTCTGCCATCATGAGCAAAATTCAGACCTGCTCTCCATCACCAGAGTCAAAACAAGGTGATGCAGCATTTAGGCTTTATGCTCCACGTATCTGGAAATCTCAGAAAAAAAATGCATGAAATTTCAGACTGTTCATCACAGTTACTCTAAATGTCATTTTCCTATTAAACTCATTTACATTCCTCTTTGACGTGTCCTTTTTATGTAATATCTTCTGTTTCTCATCTTAATGCCTCTTTTATATGATGTACTTTTGAATTGCCTCGTCGTGGAAAGATGTTATAGAAATAATTGCCTTGCTGCCTTATTTATCTCACATATGTTTATAACAATAATCAGATGCTCGTGTGGAGTGGTACGCGCCGCCCTTCACATACTTACATTGTATTGAGCCATTTAAAAATATCAGTTGCATGTATATGCCCATTATTGACATTCATTTTCTCAGGACTTTGCCAATCAGAATAAAATGACCAGCAGCGAATATTTTACAAATACGTTAAACATTTAAAAATTTTCTTGATTCACAATATAAAATCCACCTGACATTATATTTGATTGCAACATAGCGTGAGTATTTCTTGTCCAATACATTTATAAATGTGATACATTTTACTGGTTCCAACCTACATTAAATCTATATTCCCTTTTTTTGTCAAAATAATGAAGGTCAAGAGTTTTCCGAACTTTCTTACTCATCCTGCATATTTATATGTGAGACTTCAAGTTTTTTTTTACCAAGTGACGGTTTGAGTTAATTCGCGTGAAAATTTCTAAAGATATGAAATTACAGACAACGATATGGTTCAGTTTCAGCAGAAAACTGGAATAGTCAATTACATAATCCCGCAAAAAACAAACAAAAAAACAACAACAATGCTCAGTTCACTCCCACTCAGTTCAATAGATATACAGGCTAACTTTAATGTTTAGTTAGCGTTCCCCCATCTTGTGTCTTTTTCGGACAAAATACGTTGAAAAAAAAACAGTGTTTCACCTTTTTTTAGTTTATCGTCGAAAACAAACAATTGGCGAGCGGAAACAATAATCATCGGACGAACACGCACTCAAATGAAACATTTAATTGTGCAAATATAGTGGTGATTTTTGCGTATTTGTAACTCACCCCTCTAGTTTATTGTTTGGTAGCTAAGGAGTTAACATGTTGTAAAGTGACGACTCCAAAAGAGCCATTTTCTAAAAATATACTACAAAAAAAAAAAAACTACATCCTGCTGACACGGAAGTACGCAGACCCGGAAGTCCTCATGATTCCGCGGGTCTTTTGGGACGACACAGCTCCGCACAACAGTGTGTAGAAATGGCGGGTAAGTGTCCGACCGCTCACACGCGGCCGCTTTCGGCGCCGCCGTTCACGCGCCCGCTCACCGGCGAGCGGGCGACGGCCCCGCGTGGCGTCCGCCGGCGCGCGAGACCGGTTCTCCGGTGCTCCCTCCAGCTAGGCTAACGTTGGAGTGCAGCGGCGGCGGGGGCAACGGGGGCCCGCTAACGCTAGCAGCATGCTAGTAGCCTCACACTCCACAGCCTGCAGCCCGCTCAAACGCCGACTGTTTACGCTGCGCTTTGGCCGTGTTTGCGCTCGCCGGCGCGGCGTTTCGGTCGCAGTTTCCGAGCGGGCGAGCGGGCTCGTAGTCACGCCGCTGCTGCTGGCGCGCTGTGGTACACGCGAGCGAGACGCCCCAGTTTAAAGGCTAGCAGGTGGGAAGTGGAGGCAGAGCGCGCCCCTCTAAAGTAAAAACTTGTTGTTTTTTTTAACTTCATGGCGCATCTGCAACTTGGCAGTAAGAGGCTGGTCAAACCTGGGCTGTGGGTGTTTTTTTTCTTCTTCAGGTGTCGCCAGTGCTTGTTGATTAGTTAAGATAAATGTGGCCCCCTTAAGTCCAAAACTTTTTTTTTTTTTTTAATTTCACACTAAACATCTTCTCATCAGGCGTCCGCTGCCGCCTCTGCACTGTTTTCTGATCCTCGCTGGTCCACGCGTGGCTCCGCTCTCTGCTCATGCGTCTGGATGACATGATTGCTGTTAGTTGAATGATGGGACGACATGATTGCTGTTAGTTGAATGACACCATGACGCGATTGTGATTTCGCTGAGGTCATCGTGTGGTCTGTGTTCTCCCGCAGCAGTTAACACCATGGAGAAGAAACTGGCCGAGTACAAGTGCGACACAAATGAGGCAATATGCTTGAAACTAAGTATGTGGTTTTTTTCCCCCCTTGTTTTTTCACGTTTTTGATTTGCCTTCTGATCTTGTGAAAATACCACAAGCCTTATGTGAAACTCATTTCGTGTCGCTTTCTTTGACGCAGTTCGTTTTCCTGAAGATGTCGACGATGACGGCACGACATTCCACCCCGAATACAGCCACCAGATATTTGGAGATGAGTGAGTCGTTTTTTTTGTTTTGTTTTTTCATCATTACTCCGATAGGTTTATCATAATGAAGACAAACAGAGATATTCATCAGAATTGCACCTTCACTTCATATTTCTACAAATGTGAGCTGCCAGGCACAACTGGGCCTCCTGTTGACCTTTGAACATTCACAGGAGCTATGGTGACTCGTGTCCTTCTCCCCAAAGCACCTTAATGGCTCCTTTTGAATATATCCAAATATGACTGACAGGAGTCCTGAGGCCCCGTTCATTCATGCCAAGTGGCTCATAATTTGCTTGAGCTTGTGAAAACCTCTGGTAACCCGCTTGCAGTATGAAACGTGATGTGGAATTACGGGGATTGAATAGTGATGGCTGTCGCCCCGGTGGGGTGTGCCCTGGCGGGGGCAAAAAATAATGAAATCTTCAAACGCGGGTTGGCAAAAACTGTCCCATAGCTGCAGTGTACCATAAGCGCATAAGCGTTCATCACAAATGTAGATGCTTCTTTAAAATAAAACTTAAGATGCTGCGTGAAAGCGGTCAACTTGGTGCGGGAAAACATGTGGGGGGGGGCAGGGGCAGAATTGTCTGTATTTACGCATGAGGTTATGGCTTATGTGATGCGATAGAACCTCCCAGCGCGGCTTTGTTCAGAGTCATAAGGTGGTAAGATTACACCTGCCGCCTCTTGCATAGCAAACATTTGACGTTTGTCAAGTTACTCCGAAAAGTGACCGTATTTTCTTTCTTGCGCA
This sequence comes from Dactylopterus volitans, assembly GCA_901007715.1. NCBI lineage: Eukaryota > Metazoa > Chordata > Actinopteri > Syngnathiformes > Dactylopteridae > Dactylopterus > Dactylopterus volitans. The sequence continues at coordinate 5,495 of CAAKHG010008156.1, forward strand.
ACCACTTGCATCGCACGTCGCCTCACCTTTGTGACCAAGCTTCATCGGGGACACTTAAACAAGTGTCCTCAGGGTGCCCCGGCAGCCTTCTGGTTAACACGCACACCATGTGACGATGTCAGTGGTTGAGTTCCTACCGAAGACCTTTGTTGCGTGTCGCACCCCTATTTCTACCCATTTGTCCGGCTCTGTCTGCTCTTTCTGCAGGAAATAAAAGCAAATGCATGAAAGCCTGTTGCTTCGTCCCAAATTATTGCTGAAACTGTGTGTGTGTGTGTGTGTGTTAAGAACCAGGCCACTGTCCTTTTTTTCCCCCCCTCTTGTTTTTGTCTCATCATCACCTGACTTGAAATGACGTTTCAAAGATATTTGGCCTCTTCACACCAAAGTGTTGTCGAGTTGGGCTTTGATTTATCAGCTTTGTAACCGCAAACCAGTTTCTGCTCCGTAAGCCCCCCCGTTTCACGGAGCGCGCTGGGACATTGGCGAAGTCACGTGCGAAGGGGAGGGAAACGGCATGAACGTAAATAATGGTCCCTCGTGCTATTTTAGTCACAAACAGGAGCTGTTAAGATTCAGCGTTTTCCTGATGTGATACACAATTATCCTTTGTTGTTGGACCTGGGCAGGACGACATCACGAGCGCCAGCACCTGTGTCTGCGCGAGGGCTTACAGTAGCATGTCGTTATGCTCTAAATTGCAATTCCAAACGAGTCAAAAGTAGCATTGGTTATTTTTGCACTTGCTGCAATCAACTCAAAGGGAATGCAGTAATTGGGGCATTAATTATTTCAGCAAGCGTAATTGCTGGTGAAGCTCAATCACACGGTTGCATAATGATGAAATCTATTTTCGCATGAACCACTAGTGATCCTCTGGCAAAAGAAACAATGGAAGTGGCTGGATCTAAAGCAAACATTTATATATCAGCCGCAGGTGTTTATTCAATAAATCGCATAATGACTGATTAGATGTGTCTTAATGTCCTTTATAGTGAGTTTTGCTTTGCTGCGCGCTACATTAGACGGGAAGAGAATGTTGTCCTTGAGCAGGATGCTTTCCCAATGGAAATGACATTATTTGGATGCCTAATGCTTTTCATCACTTTTTTCCCTCAGCGAGGTGGCTTTTGGATACAAAGGTCTTCAGATACAGCTCTTTTACACAGCTGGAAACCTGGGCACCCTTTTCAAAGTGAAATATTCATCCAAAGTCACTGAGACATACGACTGTGTGGAGGTAAGATTTGTATTCATACTTCTAATTTCAAGGCTCGAGCAGCCCTCAGTGCGACCATTAAGCCAAATTTATGGTCGCTGCAGCATGACAGGCGGGAGAGTGCGCGCGCCAGAAGTTACATCATCACTTCTGGCAGGCAGGCTGCCCAAGCTGTTGCGGCGCTTAGCCGTGCACCTCCTCAATATTTGAAACTATTAGGCTGGAACGATCCATCAATCCAGCCTGACTCTCTGATTCAATGACGAGCGATCCAATGTCATCAAAGCGAAAACGTTCATGTATATCTTTTTTTCTTTTTAAAAAGCTGTTATTTTATCCCATGCTGCTTTGTCGGCATTCCCACCCAGAGCGCATTCTGCCGCTCTTTCCAAAACTGCTGCTCTCGAAGTTGGGCGATAGAAAACATTTGAACTTAAGCATGAGAAATGTGGCACGTTATCGCAAACGGATGGTATATTTTATATATTTGCATTATAAAGAATATGCAGTTGTTCATCTACATGTCTGGAAAAGCTGAGAAATTGTCCTGTTTGAGTTATTTTATGTCGATTTTATAAATGTAAATATATTAATGGGTTTATGAGATCATATTGTTACTGACCTTGTTATGGCTGCAAATGCCAGTTTTGCCCAAATAATCAATATAATATTGTATCATGAAATTTGTGATTTACACCCACATCTATGCTCCCACTGCACCTCTCATGTCAACATGGAGTTAAAACAACGAACAAACAGGCTTGCAGCTATGCACAGCTCGGCCTAAAGTTCATGATTTGTTTTTGAAAATCATTTATTTATATTTTAGCATGAATGTGTAAAATGTTTTGCGTTTGTGATGTTTGTATTTGAATATGTACATTCACAAAAAAAGCAAAAATAGAGGGCTTGTTACGGAAGTCACAGTACATTTCCAAAAGAAATTCAAGTTTCTATCAAATGCTTGTTACAAAGCAAAGTCTGCTTTATCAAACAAAGTGCAACATGTGATAAAATGTCAATTTTACACAAAATGGAAATTATTCAAACGCGTACAACTACATCTAGATAAGATTGAGAAATGTCAGTGATTACGTGCGGAGTGCTCTCGGCCCCGGGAGCTCTAAAAGCCACTGATCATGGGACGTGAAAGCAAAGCCAGCAGAGCGGCCGCGGCGTTACCACATGTCGTCACCCCCGCTTTGCCTCATAAGCGTGATAAAAAGTAACATCTCTAAACAACGAAGGCCTTTGCTTCAGTCTGCAAAAACGGTGAACATGCAAATCATTTTATTTATTTTTTTACGGCAGATAGCGTTACCCAGCTCATAACTGAAGACGCCCGCTAGGTCACCGCAAACAGCAGCCCGTTGGATCGGAAACATGTCAAATAAAAATCTGCTGTCAGAAGTTTAGCAAAAAAGAAAAAAAATGTCATTACTGTTGCGGTCCTACTTGCGTTTTACTGCTCACATCCTCGGCACCGCTCAACTCTCATGTCTTCTCCCCGCTCAAGTCGCTGGCTTTACATGCGCGTGGCGCGACGGGAGGCGGCATTCACGCAATAAATATTATAGCATCCATTCCATGTTCATATGGAAATCAAGATGACTTGACGTGCGTACAACTAGATGACCGTGCTTTGGCACTTTCAGTATACTGACGAATGGGCGCCGTGATTCAACATGGGGGGACACCTGTCTTGTCTGGATATACAGCAGGGGAGCGCTGCCACAGTGTGATTTTGCCCTTGCTGATGGGTGACGGAATCAGTTGCATAACCTCTAAACACATTTGATGTTACTTGGGTGGCTTTTCTGTTTTGTTTTGTTTTGTTTTTTAAATGAACCTGTCCCAGCAGTGGTGCGGGTTCCCTCTAAGAGCACCACAGCAACCATTCTAGGCACAAAGTTTGAAGCCACAGCTGATAGTCGAGCTGAACTGTGCTGGCTGGCTGGCTGGCTGGCTGGCTGCTCGGTGCTCAGCGTTGACCCCTGAGTGTTCACCTTGTTAAGGGCCTGAGTGCAGCTGGTGCAGAGGTAGCGAGCGAGGGGAGCAGCAGAGTTCAGGCTGCGTCTGAAGAGTGTTTGTCTCCGGGTGCCCGCGGACGGTCGGGATGCCGTGCAGCTGGTGAAGAGAGTGAGAGACGAGAGGAGGCGGAGTTTACGCAGCTGCCATGTTGATACAAGACTCGTGTTTAAAAAAAAAAAAAAAAAAAAAAACCCAAAAAACAAAACGCCCTTCCCCTTTAAGTCAGCCTAAAACACTGTTTTTGTTTTGTTTGGGTTTTTTTTTTAACAGATTAAAATTTGCACACAAGGGCTGGTACGAATCTGCTGAATGCCTTTAGTAGTTATATTAGATTCATAATCATTATGGGGTGCGTGAACTCAAAAGTTCACGGCGGCCCTGTTACACATATTAAGGACCACAGATTTTCAGTGCAGTATGCCTCTAAAGCAGATTAAGGGAATGAAATAATAAACACAACAAATTAGATAGTTTGTACTCCCTTTGTTCTTATTGTCAGCAATCAAAGACATTAACAAACTGCTCTGAAGGCGCATTGTTAAGTCATATTCATGCCAAACTGAGGCATCTATTCTGGAAGGCTGTGCAATTTAGCGTGTAGTATGTTGGAGAGTGCCCCGGACAAAGAGACTTGTTTGTCCATGGCCTTTTAAGTACGGCCCTTGTTTCTTAGAAATGTGGCTGAACAATTACAATGCTTAAGAGGCATTCAGCTGCAGGTGCATTACCTCCAGTTAGATATTAGCCGATGTCTGAAAGGGGGAGAATTAGCAGTATTTTGTATTAGCCTTTTGTAGTACATTTTGCTCAGACCTTCTTCATTTCCCAGTTTTCAATGCTGAGCAGCAAGGGTCTCTGTGCCGGAATAATGCCCATCACACATGTAAATGGTGTGAAAGGGCTGCTTAGTAAAGTGTTCTCATGTCAATCCTTGTGGAAATGGATACAATGCAAACATTACAGCTGAACTAACCACACGTTGCACTGAGTAAAAAGTCCAAGGGTAGGGCCCCTTTGTCTCCGGGGCTCTTTGAAAACGCAGGGGCAAATTCATTTGATTGGGTTCACTTGGCAGGATTAGAGGAGAGGCCTCTATTATGGATGCCCAAAGGTTTGTTAAGTTGAGATCAATTCATAAGATTTTATGTCCCAGTGAGAGGCAGAAATGCTTTATTGTGGCAACTTCATCACATATTCATGGTTTAACATAAGTAGTAAATGTACTGATTTAAGTGGTCTTTTCACTGGGGAGGTCTCTGCTCAGCTGACAGTTTTAATTGCCTAATGGTTTTTCCTTTCACTGGCACGGACACATGTATACTTGCAATTTTATTTTACAGTCGGATTTGTGCCTCATTTGCAGTGTTGCCTAATCTAAACAAAAATTTCACACATGCAATTTGTCATATTTCCACTCCGCTCCAAAAGTATTAGAACAGTGGGGCCGATTCCTTTATTTTTGCTGCAGACTGAAAGTATTTGGGTTTGACATCAAAAGATGAATATATCACAAGAGATCAACATTTCAGCTTTTACTTCCAGGTATTTTACATCTGGATTTGATAAACAACTTTAGAAGATGGCTTTCTTTTCTTTTTTGGAAACCACCCATTTTTTTATGTGAGCAAGAGTATCAGAACACATAGACTTTAAGTAGATTTAAAGTGAATAAAACTTAATACCTCGTTTCAGATCCTTTACTTGCAATAACTGTGTCAAGCCTGTGACCCACTGACATCACCAAACTTTTGCATTCTTCTTGTGTGATGCTTTTCCAGGCTTTCACCGCGCCCTCTTTCAGTTGTTGTTGTTGTTTGCTTTGGGGGGGTTTAGTCCCTTCACTCTCCTCTCAAGCAGGTAAATTCTTTATAGGGTTTAAGTCTGGAGGTTGACTTGGCCGATCTAAAACCGTCCACTTCTTGCCCTGGATGAACTCCTTTGTTGTTTTGGCAGTGTGTTGTTTGGGTAGTTATCTTGCTGCATGATGAGGGATCCCCCGGTCAGCTTGGTTGCATCTTTCTTTAAAATGGCTGACAAAATGTTCCTGTAGACTTCTCAGTTCATTTTGCTGCCACCGCGCGTCACATCATCAATGAAGATTGATGAGCCCGTCCCAGAACAAGCTGCGTAAGCCCAAGCCATGACACTACCTCCACTGTGTTCACAGATGAGCTTGTGTGTTTGGGATCATGAGCAGATCCTTTCTTTTGTCAAACTTTAGCCTTTCCATCACTCTGGTAAAGGTTAACCTTTGTCTCTTTGGTCCATAAAACTTTGTCCCACAATTTTTTTTTAGGCTTGTCTCTGTACTTTTTGGCAAATTCCAATCTGGCCTTCCTATTCTTCTTGCTAATGAGTGGCTTGAATCTTGTGGTGTATCCTCCGTACTTTTGTTCATGGAGTCCTCTGTGAGCAGTAGAGTGTGATACCTTCAGTACTGCTCTCTGGAGGTTATTGCTGATGTCGCTTTGTTGTTTTTAGAGTTTTTCGTTGAGGCTCTCGCAATGTTTTTGCCGTCAACTGCTGATGTTTTCCTTGGTCTACCCGTTGGGCGTCTGTTAGTTTGTACACCAGTGGTTAATCTCTTCTTCAGGACATTCCAGATGGTTGTACTGGCTTTGGCAAAACCCGAAACAGAGTAGACATTCAGCCATATTTATTGTTTGAATAATCGGTGTAATAGGACACACCTGACCAACCAAAAACACCTGTCAGTCACATGGTCCAATACTTTTGTTTACATGAGAAATGGGTGGTTTCAACCAGTGCGCTATCTTCTAAATTGTGCATCAGTCAGATGTAAATACCCGGAAATAAAAGTTGAAATGTTGATCTCTTGTTTCATATTCATCGACTGGGTCTACAGCGAGAAGATTTTTGAGATTGTTCCTTTTTACGCGCGGTGTGTTGGTTTGGTTAGAGTGACCTAAATTCACATTCTGCGATTCAGCCGGACGATATCGAAGGAAAGATCCGGGAAATTGTTCCTGGTGGCTTCACCTGCAACACGGACGACTTCATCTCGCAACTGGAGAAGGAGGCCAATTTCAAGCCCTTCGGCACCCTGCTTCACACATACAAAGTCCACAGCGAGGAGGCGGGCGAGCTCACGTACCAGATTCATAAGGTACACCGAACGCCAAAGAAACCCATTTAAATCTAACATCCGTCTCGGCGCAGACTTTCCATCAGTCGCCATGGTTGTCACTCTCGCGTCGCAGCGGCGGGGACAAAGGCCTGACTCGACTTATTTGTTGTTGTTTTTTTTGTCGCATCCTCCCCAGGCCGACTTGACCTGCCCGGGATTCCGAGACTACCACGAGCGCCTGCAGACTTTCCTCATGTGGTTCATAGAGACCGCCAGCTTCATCGACGCAGACGACGATCGTTGGGACTTCTTTCTTGTGTGCGTGCCCTCTTTAATTGACGTCGGCCCCTCCTCCCCCCCCCCATCCAACCCTAAAGCCTTTATTGTGTCATTGAAAAACAAAGCCCCCCTTTGAGGCGCTTGTGACCAATTACCAGGCCAGTTTGATTATATTTCCCCCCGTAGGAGAATTGTTGATCAGGCAAGAGCTTTCTTTGTGCCAAAAGCCCTTTTCAATTTTTTTAGGGGCAAGAGCTGAATTGAAAACTGTTGTCTTTTGAAACACTGAACAATGTCTTAACAGTAAAAAGAGCCTCTGCTAGTGTTTTCTTTACCTTGGCACCTATTAATACTAACAATGGTGAAAATGGACTGAAGTGATTTTGAGGAGCTCAGTCCCTCCTCCAACCCCTTCTCCTCTTCTAAGTTGCAGTACTCCAATTAAGTGCATAATGTATTCAGGTTGTAGCAGGTGTACCAATCGGGGCCTGGGTGCTCTAACATGCTGAAGTCGGGGGGTGATGGGTGGGCAAGAGAACAGAAGCCAAAATGGACACTGCATGGGAGTGTGCCTGTAATTGACCTGTTTGCCTTTGTGTTTTATCTGCAGATTTGAAAAGTACAATAAAGATGGGGAGACTCTCTACGCAACTGTTGGCTACATGACAGTTTATAATTACTATGTGTACCCAGACAAAACCCGACCACGTGTAAGGTAATTGCCGGGGCAGCACGTGCCTTCCCTGTCTTTTGTATGAAAAAGGAGTGGAAAATTATATATTTCTTTATCCTGTTCCCAAAGAACCCAAATTACCGGCTTATATAGCCAACCATTCAAGCAGATTTTGTTTCATTACGGAACCAGGGTGATTTGTATCTGAAAACAACTTCATATATCTGCGTCTGACTTATTGTAGCGGTGGATCTGTGCAGCAGCCTTTATTTTCTGCTTTCAGTCAAAAGAATTCCTACTGAGATGGCATGAAAGTTGTTATGCGGCGGGATTAAACCCGTTTCCTCATTGGTTTTATGGTTGCTTATGTGCTCTTTAACTAAAAACAGCCAAATGCTGATCCTGCCTCCGTTCCAAGGAGAAGGCCATGGCGCTCAGCTTCTGGAGGCAGTGCACAGATTTTACTGCAGCCTGCCCAAAGTGCAAGACATCACAGGTGAGTTTCCTGATATATTCTGCATGTACATTTATGTTTTTGCCCTTTTCGTGAAAGAATGTGAGATTTGCCCACTTTAAGACCAGTTTTAATGATTTGTCACTGGAGTCAGTGCATCCAGGGGGGTGAGATAATTTGGTGGGCTGGCAGCCGTGCCGAGGCTTTATTGAAACTTGCTGGATCGGAATCGTTGCGCCGCATGGAGACAGAGGATGAATACTAAAGAGGCATCCCAGATTTTCCCCTTTCAGAGAGGAATTCAGTCAAATCAAAGCTTTAAAATCGAGCAGTTGAATATTAATCAGGGGGGGTTCCTTCCAACAGGGTCGCCTGGCCTTGAGTAATATCATTGTTTGCGCGTAAGTAACGGAAAAGATTAAGACAGGAAACGTGTCAATTTAAGCGTCTTTGTGTTAGAGACATTGGATTTCAATGTGAAGTGGAAGTAATGACAGTCTGTTTATTTGTTTCCAGCCGAAGATCCCTCGGAGAACTACGTGAAGCTGCGGGACTATGTGCTGGTCAAACTTTGTCAAGGCCTCCCATCTTTCGCTACAGACAAACTGCACCTCGGCCTCTCGGAAGACATGGTGAAAGAGGCTCAGGACAAACTAAAAATTAACAAGGTGCTGTCACAGGAGGCCGCAAATAATGATTATTTCCATCACACACTGTATTCTGACAATTTACTGTTATTTTTTATTTTATTTTTTTTAGATTTAAGAAAAAACTAGCAGGGAATTGTCTTTCACAACCCAAAAACCGCCCAAAGTATTGATTTTAAAATGATTTAAAACACAAAATCTTGACTAAAAAATTTGTACCAGATGATGTTTGAGGTCTTTGCCTCAATAAGTAACTTAATTGGTGGATCGTTGGTGAACTAATCTATTTATGGACCTGCACTGTGTGTGTGTGCAAACAGTTTAAACGGTAACACCACAGCTTTAAGCTTGCCAGTGCGATGGATTATTATTAGTTAGTTAGTTGGTCATCGGCGTCGCAAATTAGAACCCTGAGTGAATGTTTTACAGTTTCAAAAGGCAGTTAGCAGCATTCACTGGACAATTTACAAAACTAACTAGTTTGATATGAGATTTCAAGAAACAATAGTTGCGATAAAAAGTTATCACAGTTACTCTGCGGTAACTAAAATATACAGTTCCTGCTTGACAAGATAAATGTTTCCCCTGAAATTATTAGCCCTAGTCTGTCATGTGGTAAAATATACTGTTAACTAGTCTTTTTGCTCTGAAATCGTGCCTTCAGTAACTTAAAAAAAAACTCCATCACATGTGAACATTAAAGTAGCAATAGACAAGATGTTTGCTTTAACTTATCATTATAAAGTCAATGTTTCTGTCAGGTCTTAATTTCCGTGCATCCACTGGTGTAGTTGATGGTAGCGTTAGCATTGTGTGCTTCGAGGGAACCATTCTAAATGCTAATGGGGTTGTGGCCATCGAGTTGTGCAATCAACATTTCCTTGGCGACAGTTATTACATGATAAGTTCAAGTAAAAACTTTTGCCGTTTTGACGGGGATGCCAAAATACAACCCTGTGACCAAAACCAGTCGGGACACGCAACACTGTGATGATCTGGAAAACATCGAAACCCAGTTTTGGTTTAACTGAGAAATTTATTTCTTTTTTTATAATCATGCTCTTTTTTTGATGCCAGCAATACATTCAAACGTTGTGAGTGTGGTGACAGGTGATTAAAATTTATGAAATGTTAAAAGAAAACACCTGGGAGAACATTGCACAATTAATAAGGATGACTGGCAGCAGATTAGTAACATGACTAGGTATAAAAAGAGCCGTTAAAGCAATATTGGATGGACGTCATCTTTTTTACACCCTCAGTTGGCACTGCATTAAAAACAGACAGTTGTTTAGTGGATATTGTTATATGGGCTCAGGAAATCTTCCAGAAATCATTGTGTGTGAACACAGTTCCCCGCTGCATCCATGAATTCAAGCTGGAACTCTACTGTGTTGAAAGGAATATAAACAAATATAAACCAGATCCAGAAATGCTGCCCACATTTCTGAGCTAGAGCTAATCTAAGACGGACTGAGGCAAAGTTGAAGACTGTCCTGTGGTCCCAACGATTCAGAATTTGAATTTCTGTCGAGACATCATGTCCACCGCATCCTCGGAGCTAAAAAGAAGAGGGACTATCCTGTCATTAGCTCACAGTTCAAAAATCAGCATCTGCGGGCGTATGGGCGTGCGTAAGAGCACATGGCATCATGGGTAACCGACATTTATGAGGGCACGATTAATGCCCTTATAAATGTATGTATATTTTTATATATATGCACACACATACAGGTTTTGGAGCAACATGTTCTGCCAAGTACACCATGTGTTTGTTTTTTTTCAGAGAAGGCTTTGCTTGACTCAGCAAAATATGGCCAAACCGCATTCTGCATGTGTTACATCAGCACGGCTGCATAGTAAAAGAGCTAAACTGGCCTCAGATAAGCAGTCCCTGCTTATCACCCATTGAAAGTGGTTAGAGAATTATGGGGCACAACATAGGACAAAGGAGACTCCAAACTGTTGAGCAGCTGAAATCAAGCAAGAAGCCAGGAAAACATTCCTCTTTAAAAATTACTGCAATTTGTCTCCTTGGCTCTCTCAACGCTTAGTGTTGTTAAAAGAAGAGTGTTGACGCGACAGAGTGTTAAACATGACTGTGTCCCAACTTGTTTTTTTTATTTTTTATTTTGGGCTGCATTGCTGGCATCCACTTCAAATTGAGTATAGAATTTCCAGTTGTCGATTTCTCCGTTTCCACACTCGATATGCCGTCTTTGCTGCGTCTTCAATTGGATACAAGGTTGCAGTGTTTAGCAAATCACCGCATTCTGTTCATAATTGCATTTTTTTTTTTTCCACGGCGTCTCAAGTTTTTCAGAGTCGGGGATTGTGGGTTTTTTTTTGAAAAGTATCAAACGATTTAAACGGAGAATATTAATCATTCGCTGTTTGTTTGTTTCCTTTTTCAGAAACACACAAGGCGAGTGTACGAAATCCTGCGCCTGAGAGCAACAGACATGAGCGATGAAGATAAAGCCAGAGAGTACCGCCTGGAGGTGAAGAAAAGGCTCTTTGGACCATACAGGGTGAGGTTTTCATCATCATCATCGTCGTCGTCATCATCACAGCGAGCTGTATAATTAGCATTTCAGCGTAAATTGGGTCAAAAAGAGCAGGCGGAATGGCATTTTGAGTCGGGTGATTTCCTCGCGTATTCTCATACATCCGAATGTCAACTTGTCTGTGTTGCTGTCAAACAAGACTCCCGCGATCGGTCCTCTAATTTCCGTTGGCGTGACGTTACAGCTGTCGAGCCAAATGGACTGATTACCGCATGCGCCTTAAATGGCTTTGCAGCGCCGCATTGTCACCGTTTATTATGTTACCTTTTTTAAAAACAGCAGAAAAATGTATCTTCAGTCTTGGAAAATTGGTAGATTACTAGTGCCTTATTGTTGCAGCCACAATGAGGCACACCAGGCGTCTCTGGCATTGCTGCTGCATGAGCTTTTTCTCTTTTCAGGCACATGTCATTAGTGAGGATTTGCATTTCTTTGGAAGGAATAATTTTCATGAAAGTGTGTTTGAAGCACTTTTGTCAAGAAGCTGCTACTATTCAGAGTTCTCCTATTGCAAACTCTGCTCCAGCTTCATTGGGAGAGCTGCAATTTCATCAAGGTGGTTTTCATTATTTTCCTCATGTTTTTTTTTTTTTTTTTTTCACGGCAAGTTTTCTTTTGAGTTTCTGGGGACTCGGTGATCGGAATACATCTCGCCAGACTCCATCTGGAGGAAGCGGCGGGTGGACGTCTCTGCAGCAGCGGCGGCGGCGGCAGCGTTTATCACTTTACATCCCGTTTGCTTGTGACATTTTATATCTGAGCCACTCACTGATTCTTTTCATGCCAACCATTAGCGACTTTGCTGTCAGCAGAGTACCCCCCCCACAGCCCCCTATCCCCCCAAAAAAGAGGGAGGTTTGGGGGGGCGGGGGGCAGAACCTGACATGGGAAAAAAAAAAACCCGACATGGTGAAGTGGGAATTTCTTAGGAGAGTGGCAGCGAGAGATCTGGTGGCCAGATGCAGACAGTTTTTCCTTCCCCGAGGAGATTTAGCATGTAGTTAGCTGAATGATGGAGGCCGGCGCTTTGTGACTGCGAGTGGATTTCTGCTCAAACCCGGGTTCTCTTACATTCCCCGAGAGACTCTGTCTGCGTGCATGTGCGTGCCGCTCCCCCTCCGCAACCCCCCGGCCACCCCCTTATTCATGTATTGCCGCTTGATAAATGTGCACTTTGTTCGTTCACGTTCGGCCGACTTCACGGCGGATGTTTGTTGCCGTCTCTAATTACACAACGCTTATAAATGTTTATAGATGGTAAATAATTGCTGATAATGCATTCACAGTCTATGTGCGAGTGTGTGGGTGAATATCGAGCCATCATTGAGGGGCGTCTGTTTCTCCCGGTCGGGTAGCCGGCGTACGGCCTCCGTCCTTCCAAACATGCCGTCTCTTGAGGCGGCTCTTTATCGACAACTCAACCATTTTACAGAGCAACAAGGCAGATCTGTATGGAAAAAAAATCTGCTGATTACGTCTGCTTAACATGTCTTTACTAACTGCCGCAACCTTCTTCGGAGAACATTAAAAAATTAAACTCACCCTCACTCGAAAGCGGCGCACCGAGGGCCATTAATGCTCCACTTTATGTTCGAAAATGGACTCGTCCGTCTCGAATGTTGTCAAACGGCACCGTCCGCATGCTCCCGTGGCTATTTTACGTTAGCATGGCTGTTAAGCGATACATCCTTTAGAGGGCCGTGCAGAGTTCAACAAATCGGAGCTGCACGGGCTTCCGCCTCGCTGCCCTCGAACTCACGTCCAAGCCGCCCCCGACTGTTCTTTCGTTATCTGTCACACTGCCCCTAGGAGGTAACGAGACGCGTCTATAACTCCGCACACATTCGCACAGCCTCCCCTCAAACAGTTCCGCTATTTCCGTCGTCTTCTTTGTTCCTTTCGCTGGTCACACGTTAGCTTATGCCGCGCAACCACGACTGAGGGTGGTACTGCTCTGTTCTCTCCGCTTGGGTACCCGCAAGCGCTCTGAAAACTCACCAAAACACACACGTACCGTACATGGACATGAACGAACGTGCGTTTAACACTGAGCATTAAACACTTTTTACGGGTTTTTGCCACGAGACCAAGCGCAGCCGCCTCACCGATGTGCGTTTTTGTTTGTGGCGCCTTTGCCCGAGCAGAAGAACCAGAGGGAGCTGGCAAAGATGAGGAAGTGCCTGCGGCCGGAGGAGCTGGTGTCCCACATGGGTCAGATGGACACTCAGATGCAGCACGAGGAGCTGGAGAAGAGCTACCAGGTGGTGGTGGAGGACTACAGGAGAATCATCGAGAGGCTGGCGGCGCAGGCCTGATCTGGGGGGGGGACGCCGGCGGCCTGGAGCCCACGTAAGACTACAGACTTGAGCTGCAACCAAGAAGAAACTCTCTCGATGTAAGAAAAGTCACCATTTTTTTTAAAGTGAAGAGTGTTTATAGTAGCGGCGGCGGTGGAAGAGGCCCGTCCGCCTCGCTGCTGATGTCGAACGGAGCAGAGCAGCGAAGATGGGAGGACGAGACCCCCCCTCCCCAAACCACCCGCTCCTCCCGCAGTGTCAGATTCAGTGACGTAATGTTTCACAGGTGATAGAGAATCCTTGCTTCTTCTCCATTGTAGATGTTTTTTGAAAAAAAAAATTTTTTTTTTTTGGTCAAAAAAAAAAAATTATCCCGTGTCAGTTTTGAAGCACTTCATACCGAAAATCAAAAAAAAAAAAAAAAAAAACCACAACAAAAAAAAACAAGTTTTGTATATTGCTCAAATTGTGCATTTCTTATTGTAAGGAAAATAAAACCGTGCAATTCAGCATATCCAAAAATCACTTTCTTCCTGCTTGGATTTTTTTTTTCTTTTTTTTTTCCTTTCTTTTTTTTTTTGTGTGTGTATATGTGTGTGTGTGTGTGTCGCTCTGCTTTGACAGAATACCAGGCTGTGTTTACGTAGTCTGCCAGTAATCTTCTACCCTCCCTTATCATCGATTAATGATGTGAAATTGCAACGAAAACACCGTCATTTCCAGCTGATCATGGATGCAGAAATTTAACTATTCATTAAATCAACGCTGCGTCACCTAAATGCAGCCCAGTGCATCAAGCAGACAAATGGGTGGCCGGGCGGAATTATGATGCATTTACTGCATGGTACTGTACTATAGATGCCTGATTAATGCATTTTCCGTGATGGGTTCTTTATATTTTTCCCATTTTAGCGATGTAATTTTGTCTCAGGCACCCTCTCACGCTAATGCAACTCCTGATTTCCGCAGATGTTGAGTGTTACACTAATGAGTATTATGGTTTTCAGTTGAAAACCTTTGTGCCACCATATTGCCCCCGCTTTGCGCTGATCACCGCGCTGAATACCCATCATACTTTATGATACTTTAGCACATTGTCGCTAAATGAAGGCTGCCGGGTCAATTTTCAATTTTTTGCCCCCCCCCTTACCCGCTCCCCCCCACTCTCTCCACTTGAAACAAGACAAAACCTTGGAACTCTTCACATCTCTAATTCAGATTGATTGAATCCACTTGTGGCCACAAGGGGCCTCATCTCACTGTAGTTTTCTCTGCTCTTTCTGCTGTGAGAGCACATTTCGCGCTGCACGAGCTCAGCCGGCTGACCTGCCAGCGGGAAGTGGCCGCGTTGTCTAGTGGGCTCCGGAGTTTTAATTCCGCTGGCGGTACGCGATTGTTTAATAGAGGCGCAGCCGGGCTTTTATGCGGCGCGTTGATGCGTCTCTCCTGCGGTCGTCGCCGCCGTCTGCGGATGGTTTGGACGATCTGGGGTTGTTGTTTTTTTTCGTCAGCGGCCTGTGAAAAAGCTCTTCCGCTCCTTTTGAGACCACACAGTTGAGCTCGCTGGAGCTTTGATTAATCGCGGTTCACACGGGCGTCACGCGCCCTCGTGTCCGCTAACACCTGGTTTTTGTTTTTTTGTATGTTGGTGTGACGCGTCACATTTCTGACGTTCGAAATGAACCTGAAGATTATGCGAGATCATGCTCTCGCCTGGGTTCAGTGTGGAGTATCTACATATCTGCCCCTAACAAGTGAAATGTATGTGATGTGAGACCGTTTGTTTCGAATCGATGGTGTGTAAAGCCAAATTTCACAAACCTTTTGAGAGTGTCTACTTAGCTGGGAAAATGGTTTACAGTTAATTTACTGGCCAACCTGAATATCATAAAACACCAGCGATTAGGTGTCTTAATCATGGCGTTAAGATGCCACAATTAAGAGAACAGCTATTAAACTTTTAAGGTTTTTTTTTTTTAATCTGTGCTGTTTTTAGATACTATAAAAAGCAATTAATTTGGTGTGAGTCGCCACATTTTTTGACATTTGGAACAAATTTTGCAAGGTCATGCTCTTGCCGTGGTTCGTTATGGAGTATCCACATATCTACCCATAACAAGTGAATGTATATATTTTTCTTCATTATCAACATTCATGGTGATGTTCAAAGCCCCATTTCATGAACTTGGGGGGGAAAAGGGTTCACGATGTGTTTACACGCCATCCTGAATATCAAAAAATGCCAGCGATTAGGGGTCTTGATCATGAGGTTCAGATGTCACAATTAAGAGAAAAGCTATTCAACTTTTTGTTTTTTTTTGCATAGAAAACATACCTGCATCTGCGCTGTTTGTAGGTACTCAAAGTATGAAAAAAAAACAATTATTTGGGTTTGAGGTGCCACGTTTTTGACATTGTTTCTGAATAAATAGAAGATTTTGCCAGGTCATGCTCTTGCCGTGGTTCATTATGGAGTATCCACATATCTACCCTTAACGAGTGAATGTATCTATTCATTATTATCAACATTATTGGTGATTTTCGAAGCCTCATTTCATATACTTTGTCATAGTATCTCCTTGGCTGAAAGGGGGAAAAGGGTTTACAGTGCGTTCATGCGCCATCCTGAATATCATAAAATGCCAGCGATTAAGGGTCTTGATCATGAGGTTCAGATGTCACAATTAAAAGGAAAAGAGTGTATTCAGCTCCTTAAGCTTATTTACATCAAAAGCAAACCTGCATCCAGCCTGAAAAGCGCAATATTCAACATGTCTTTTTTTTTTCTTTTTCTTTTTTTTTCTTCTTCTTCTCCCCAGCTCGTTCCTCCTCTGCAGTCGATCAGCCATTCAGGGCCAGTGAATTGAAATCTGCAGAAGGCAGTGTACTTTTCTCGCGGAGTCGAGGTTATTACAGTGAATCCAGCAGTGGGACACAGGCTGTCTATTATGTTGTGTCAGAGTGGAGATGTGGGAGGTTGATTTATGTCTGAAACTCTCGCAGGCTT
>CAAKHG010008164.1:1023-17624 GCA_901007715.1 Dactylopterus volitans
GAATATCAATGTGAGTCTGTGTTGCAATTGCTGATTTTTATTTCAGCACCTCATGACCCTAGGGAGACCTTGGATGCACCTTTTGAAATGCTATCAATCTTTTTTAAATTAATTTCCCATCATGCATGCTCATCTCTTTTCTCAAAGAGATAGTTGAAGAAGGAGCTGCCTGAAATAACAGGTTCAAGCTTTTATAGCCTTAGAAAAAACCTGACATTGTGATAAATGACCAGTTAACAGCAATACGAAAAGCAATTTTAAGTAATAATGGTTCAATAAGGAGTGATCGGGATGAAAGAGTAATAGTATTATTGTGACAGTAACTACAGCTTGGTGATTAGACCCCTCCACCGGGTGAAACATTATGAAGCTAAGAGAAACAACGAAATGCCTGGGAAAAAAAAAAGAAAAAAAAGACATGCGCTTTTAGAATCAAACTAATGGAATAAAGCAGCATGAATTATGAAACACTGAATTGTTGTAATCTATCAGTGGTTGATAATTTTAAATGTAAGTGGTGTGAAATTAGAGGAAATACGCAAAACGTGGACAGTGAAATAAGCTAGAGAGAACGTGTGCACCATCAGATACTGGCTGGCCAGAGACGGAAATGGGTTTGAGGTTGATCAGCATTAGAGAAGAAGCAGGTCTGACAGAACTTGGAGCAGAAGAACTTCAATTTCAGAGAAGCGCCTAAGCAGCAGACACTTGATGGGGCAGGAGTGTGAGAAAGCTTGCTAGCAGAGAAGAGCAGCCTTAACTAGTGCTTGCTGCAGGAGGATAGGATGTGCATAAAAGGAGATTGCTAAAGTTTGAGTGGTGAATATTCAAAGTTAAATTGAGTAAAGCAGGTATAGTGATCCATTCTAAGAGGAGACATAAAAGCATACAATGAGATCAAAACAAAGCTGCCAGAAAATTAAAGCAGCGATGTTTAGCTGGGAAATGAAGGCTGAATGACACAACCACAACCAGCAATGTGCAGATTTGACACATGTAGTTCTGGTGAGTAAAGCCGAACAGTTCCGGTGCATTGTTTGCTGTTGCTGATGATGCTTATATATTCTGAAGCTAGTTTGCTTGCTGTAGCCAAGTTGGTTAAATCTTGACTATTGCTGCTGCTGCTAGTTTGCTTGCAGATGCTGTTTCTTCCCATGATTACTTATTGGGCACTGTTGCAGTTGTGCTGATGCTACCATTGGTGCAACACGCTGAGAGACCTGAGAACATTTCTTCCCAACCATGGTGTCACTGGTGAAAATCGAAAGCATTTCCAGACCCTGTTAATAACTTCTTGGAATATCCTAAGCTAGTTTTTGTTGAGGAAACACATGCTGGCCTGAGAGTAACAGACAACCCTCTGAACATCTAATGCATCCAATAAGAGGCAGAGAGCAGCCGCCTACCATTTGTGCAATCCATGATCTGAAAGGAAGAATAACAGAGATACAGACCATTTAAAAGATGCAGCAACCAGCGGATTGACTGGCAGAATGCTGTCAAATATATAATTTGATAGAAATTGTGACTTAAGAATTGAGAATTTTGACAACATGGGAAAGCGCAAGTCACGTGAGTGTAAGGTGAAATAGCAACCCCAAGCATAGACGGAAAGGAGCCAGTTTCCTTATTGAACCATCATTTAAGCTTCCTGTAATAAGTAAATATAGTACAACTGATAGGTGATAAGTAAACATAGTATAAATACTAAAAATTCAACTAGACAATAAGATAAAATATATGAGTAATAAAATGAAATCACTAAAATAAAATGCAGTTAAGACTATTTAAAGATGGATACCTCTATTTTTGTTCGTTTTAACAAACATAGTGCAGCAGAGTGCAACAAAGAATGTCAGGAGAAATTAAAGGTACATTTTACCTTACTTTTAAAAATATTTTTTGTGAGCCAGCTTCTCTGATGTCTATCAATACATTTTTTTTTCCATCAGTGACAAAGGCTGCATTGTCAACTTTTTCCCAGCTAATGTTGGAAACCTCCCATAAACTAGCAGCAAATGTCCTTTGAGGTAAATAAGTGACAAGTGCATTACCAATGTAGCTTGGCTTTGGCCCGGGCACGGCTTTGTTTCATAACATATATAATAGATTACAAGAAACTAGTGTGGAGCAGCTATAACTGCTGTGTCTTTTTGGTTAATAAATACTTAAGCTATATTTCCCAGCTGGAAAAATATGAGATTTGAAGCTCAAATATCAATCTAAGATAACACTAAAATTTGTAACATCAGATTTAATCCAGGAAGTTAATTCCCCTCCAGTTATTAAACAACATTTCTCTTTTTGTTTTAGGGCTCGACTAGGATTTCATTTCTGTCTCTCAGCCTGAGAGGGTGATTATAATGAAATAATTGAGGATATATAATTGGAGATAGTACGGCAATAGATTCATACATGGGTGGCCAAAATTGCTTTGCATACATAATGTATTATACAGTTGCTGCTGTGGGTTGCTGCTGTGAGACCTCAACTCTGATTACATCAATGCTAGACATCACTGACCACTTCAAACACTGTGTAAAGTGATTTGTGATTCTACCCCTCTGTGGACCATCACCTTATCGTGTTGGAGGGGTTTGGGTGTCCTAACGATCCCAGGAGCCATGTCATCGGGGGCAGCAGCTCCTGGTAGGGTCTCCCATGTCAAATTGGTCTTGGGTGACAGGTCAGACAAAGAATGGTCCATAAAGACGCATATGGAATGAAAAACATAAAAGGACCAGCCTGGGGCCAGGCCTGTGGAAGGGCCCTGTCGTTGAGTGCCCAGTGGCCGGGCCTTCGTCCATGGGGTCCGGCCAGCTCCAGCGCGAGGCAGAGACGTGGGTCCGTCCTCCAGCAGGCCCACCACCGGGAAGAGGAACCATTTGAGTCTGGTGCATTGCAGATCGGACGGAAAAGCGGACGATGAGACGAGATTTGCGATTCCAAAATGATGCTTGAGTTTGTCAGCAACATAATTCTAAATAAACTCTAATGGAAGTGTGTTGCAGATAAAACGATTGAAACCCTTCAAAGGAAAAAGCAGCAAAGTCCTCTTGCCCATACAGCTCCCGCTCGGTGCTGGATCGGTTCTCATTGAAGTGGGAGAATAGTTTCCATTAGAGTGAAAACTAGGCCATTCTTTTGTACATTGTTATACATGATAAGCGAAGGGTCATGCTATGAAAAGTGTAGCCTGTGGTGAAATGTCACAGAGCAGCAGAAACCCCTCAGGGTGATTAGGAAGGTGCATTTCCATTCAAGACTTGATTACTGGAGCATTATCACAGTCCTGTCAACACATGCATGACTGCATATACATATGTATAATTGTGTTTGTATGTGTGTATAGACAATGTATGCGTCATGGACTGTATACAGTTGTGACAATGCGCCTCTATTTCCTACAGCTGTACAAAAATGAGGGCAAAATATCCCAGATACATATACTGCATCCTGGGAGCCATCAGGAAATTGAGGTCCTGCCCAACTCTATCACAAGTATTCAGTTTATCAGTTAAGATTAAAAACACGGTTTGAAACAGACAAAGGTTATAAAAAAGTTAGCCTGTCCTCTCAATGTTATTATGTATAATTCTTAAACAGATGCCTCCAAATCTGGACCACATGTTTTGATGATCTGAAAATAATAATTATAAAAAATTAAAATTTGAAACTTTGAAGTATTTATCTTGAACCTTGAAAATAGCACAATATACTTATATTTACAATACAAAAAACATTTATTTTTATTCTTGAATTCCTTTGATTAGATTATCTATTCAATTTCATGCTTATATTTTCACATTTTTTGATTTTTTTTTTTCAGTTAAAGTTTCATGTTTTCAAAATCAAAACTTTTCAGTTTCAGGTCTGTCACTTTCAGATCCATTGGTCACTTTCAGTCTGTATTTTTTTAGTTTCAGACATTTGTCCTGGATCTGGTTTGGCAGTCCTGGCATCATTTGAGGGGCGTGGAATCATGAATGACAGCATATCAAAGAAGGCTGAGGACCCTCCTCAATCATGTTGCCTTCAGCAACCTTAGGTACTGCTAGAAGGATAACTCACCACTTCTATACACCATGTTCACGTGACTGGCAGTGAAACTGAGGTTCCACTCAGCAATTGGTTTTAGACTGTTACTAGCACCATTCAAAGTATTCAAATCACAATTGAATGATTTTACCGGTGTGAACATGGTGTAGCGTACGCTTGTCATGGCATTCATTTCACCCAAGAAACAATGCTTCACTCAGAGCTGCTGTTGATCATGATGTCATACCCACGAGTTTATGGAATCAAATAACTAATTAAAACAAAACTCATGAGACATGTGTGAACACTTGACACAAAACAAACACTTACCATAAAGATCAGTGTGATTAAGAAAAAAAAAAAAACACCTGAGATGACAGAGGTAGGTTTTAGGGAAAAAATATCAAGAACTTCGATATTTTAGTTTGGCCCAAGTCACTCCCATTAACACAGTTAAACACCTACATTTTATGGCTAAAGGAAATTCACGAATGTCTTACATTAGGTATATGGAGATCCAGCACAACTATTGTAAAAAAAAAAAAAAAACTAAAAAAAAAAAAAAAACTCACCATCAGTGTGAGAACTGAGCCGGTTTCTGGAGACGAGGTGGATGTAGCAGGGTTTCACGTGTGAGCAACAAGAACAGTGTGTTTCTAAGCCAGCCTCACACACTGCTGCAGGAGGAGTCAACTGCTGCTTGATGTCAAGAGGCCTTTTTGCCTTCACAGAACGAGTCAGCACCAAATAGAAATATACCTTAAATGCAGCAATGTTGCTTGAAGTTGCCAACTTTCACACTTGCCTCTGGCTGTGCCGGTCTGGTCATTTCCTCTCTAAATAATGCTTTGTGCTTCAGAGCTTTGTTTGCTAGCTTCTCCCTGCACCACGCGCAAGGGAGCGTTTGCATCTCCACCAGCGATGAAACTGAATGTTATATACTGTAGTTCTCATTATATTTTAAGTTGAATTTTGCTTTCTACTAACTTCATTATCCTCACCTTCCATGGACCTTTTTTTCCGCAGTTAATGTAAGAAAACTCCCATTGAAAAGCTTGCTCTTAAGTTTCTTGATTTTTCTCTCACTATCTCGCTAACTGAAGTTTTTTTTAAAGTACTCAAAGGAATTCAGTCAATTGAACATTTTCATTTTGAATGAAACCCAGGGAGGAGATATTATTGCAACATTAAAGCATTTATTAGAATCAATTCTGTTAATTGAACCTATTTTTTAAATGAAAATAACCTTGTCATAAAAAGGCTGGAATTTCGAAGATGTGATGCTTGGAAGGTCCTCATGCCAAATCTTTTGAGATCCTGTTCAGCTTATGGAGATTTTTGTGTGTCAAGCTGTGCTACAACTGTGGGTTTCTTAGCAGGAGCATCCCTCTGGCGTCCCAGAGGCATAGACAAGAAATTGAAGCTGAAATAACCAGTAGTTCCACTGTAACACCAGCAATGTCACCAGAGACATTGCCATAGCTCAAAATAATATATATATATATATAAAAAGTATCTTTCAAGAGTCCAGATGTACAGGACTCAAGATAGCAAGCGGCACAAGAATTTAAGTCTGATAGTTTGTCAGCAAATTCAACACCAGCATTTTGAATGCACAAGATAAACTCAAATTTAAAACTGCCTTTTCATATAGTATCATGAAATAATTCACAAAGTAAACAAAATTGGCTCTAATGATTCAAAATATGGTCACAGAACAATGACAGTAGTGATGTGCAAGAATGATCCTCTCCTCGTATCCACCGACTCATTCACCAATTGGTTTTTGGTACAAATGTACCGTTTAATTTTGTATTAACCATTTGTGTCAGAAAAGTAGCTTCTTTTTTTTTAATATTTAGAACTCAGTCTACAAGCCTTTCAGATCTCAAGGTCTTGCTTACTGTCTTGCTCACTCAGTCCATACTTGTTCTTCCCTTCCACCTCCAGAAAACAGGATGAGTGATTAAGAGCAAGAACAATGCCAAGCTTTGCAAGCAATCCAACACGGTGGTTAAACCATGTAATAAGAACTCCTTTGTCCATCTAGGACACAGCATTCTTCACGCACATGATCATGGGATCATCATTACAACCTCAGCAAATGATTTCTGTAGCAGAATTTGACCAATTTGGTCTTTGAACATTTGGAAAAACCTAGGAGGTGAAGCATACTTAAATTATTAGAGTTGCAAAGTGTCAGATTTCGTTTGGCAGAAGTCTCCAGTGCAGCGGGCACCACTGCGCTGTAACCACTGGTGCTGGGACACATACTGGCATTCACCATGCTTCTGGTGACTCACGTGGCGACTTGGGTGACTTGAAAACCCCACTCTTTAATAAGTCGCACTTCACATAACTGTAGCAGAGCATAGACTCTGTGGCCAGACTGTGATAATGAATTTGTAGAGATATATGAAATCTTGAATAAGACAGGTTGGGTGTGTATTATTCCTACATAGCCCGCAGACGCTTCAGGAGACACTTTCCTTCAGTATCCAATCACAAGCACAGCAAGATGAAGGCTGCACTGTGGTCACCAAACACCTGTGTGTTTAGCTCATTTTGAATGATCAACATTGGTGAGAGTCAGAGGCAGCATGGCGCTGAGTGATCACCGAGTGGGGTAAAAAAGTGGCAAGATGAATTTTTGATAGGAATCTGCCGGATATGTGAGACTTCATGAGGAATAAACACGATGAGCCAAAACTTGAGGAGTTAGTCTGGTGGAAAAAGAGCCATGATGCATTGCGGCAATTGCCCTCAGTGATGCAAGAAGCTGATAAGCTGCTGTGACATGTAGCTCAAATGTGCAGAGATACATGGAATTACTACATTTTCTACTTTGATTGTTCACTCATTATACTGAATTTTAGTTTGAGTTTACAATCATGGAGCATAGTTTTAATGTTTCTAGTCAATTAGTTTCAAAGCAAGTCAACTGCATCCATGTACAGTACATGAAATAAGGAGCAGTAGTATGGGACACTATTGCAATACAAATGTGAAAATAAAGATTTCTAAAATAATTAGGCAGTTTCGGTGCTGACTGGGGTAAAACGGTGCACTGGATTCGAAAGTGAGAAATAATCGATGCGATTGACGACGTAATGTTTGTGTAAGTTTGGCTGGCGCTGGAGTGTAAATTTCACTTAACAAGTTAAAGGGCAAGACAGACAGCCACATTGTTGCTTCAAAGTCCGTTACTCTTTCAGCTGCATCTCACAGGATTGATGTTCCTGTCTGAAATATGGCTTTGTACCCATAAACAGAGCTGAGGATAGTCGGCCTTAGAAGCAAGACTTGGTCACAGGACTTTAAATGTGGGTGTTCTGTTGGATTTCAACATCCAGCTTGTCTTGAGCTGCTCTGAGCTTTGAACGTCACAGGATGACATCTGCTTTTCAAATCTGGCCTTTCAGTCTGCATGCATTCACATTAAATGAGTAAGTTCGCCTTTTAATGGACTTTGAAGTCAAAGAACACTTGGGATCAGCACCCCCCCCCCTGCCCGTCACGACTGCACCCGCCGTTTTCATTTTTGGCTGGGTTCGTTTCAGGTCGGTGGCGGCGACTTGGTCCCGGAATGCCAATGGTGTGCTCAGAGTCAGCAGCTGTAGCACTAATGACTGTGCCACACGCATCAAACACAGGGAAAAGCTGCTGTGGATGTGACGAGGCAAAATGCCACTGCACACGACATTATGGAAACACGAGCAATGTCTGTCATGCAAACTGCTCAACGGGAAAAGAATCGCAAACTCAGCGAGCAAGATTACCCAGTGGAGACTATTCGAGCAAATGTCACATCTGTTAATATGGATATTATGGTAATATTGGTGCTTTTATTTCATCAAATAGTGCACTTTACTCTGTATATACGGTGCATTTTTATTTAATGTAACATATGTAACTATGTCACTCAATCATACTTCAACGATGAGACCCAGGAACAGCATGGATTTTCCTCTGACCTCTGTAGGCTATACAAGGTTCACTTCTTTTGGAAAACGTGTTTTTCTGCCAATTGCTAGAACGCAAATGTCCGAAAATGACTTGTTACTGTCCTGCCAGCTCACCTGTTGCCACGTTTAATAAATATTAAAGCTCTGTTTCTCTCCGCGGGCACCCTGGGCTCAAATGAGCATGTCCTCCCCAATTCCCCCCATGCCTTTCATGTCTTCTTCTAGCATTATCAAAATGCAGCAAAAATCCAGTCCTTTTTAAAAAAAAAAAGGAAAAAAAAAGGATTGGTTGTACTCATTTATACAGTACATGAGGGCAAAATTAGACAAGAATTTTCTCTTCATGCCTTTGGAAATGGCACACAGTCATTTATGTTTCTCAGGTCTTCTCAAGGACAGCTAATGCAATTATGATGTCAGATGTTCATGAAGTCAATCATACAGTGTAAAGGATGACGTAAAGATGTGCGACTGGAGTGAAATGTCCTTTTGACACATACCTCTCCATCAACAGGTTATCAGCTTTCCATTCCCTCAGTCTTACAAATTTGCATCCAATTAGCAAACATCATCACTGTATGCACTGGGCTGGAAAATTGATGTTGCACTGAAGACATTGTTGATTTCAGTGCCTGCTTTGTCTGTTACACAGTAGCACAGTCTGATGCTAATATAAACTGGTGCATAATTGAAAACAGAAGATTGGAACCTGATATCACTTCCCAACTGACTCAAGCCTTTACTGATATATGGACTGGCTTAAAATGAAGCTCGGAGTTTTGTCCAAATCTGTAATCAAAAGTTCTTATAATAATCTTCAAAAACTTCCCTAGACCAATGAATAACCATCCCTGTTGATGAATAGATTTTATGTAGCTTGATTACTTTAATACTGCAATACTCTCTGGTAGTTACATCTCACAGTCACTCGGCTTTACTCTGACCAGCTGTCCTGTTTTCTTTGAACACAGCATGGAGGAGACGGTGCGAACGCTTCTACAGAACCAGGACTCACTGGAGGGCCCCAAGGTGGACCCACTGGACCTCATGAAAGCATACAAGGTAGCAAAGCTGCATTACTGGGGTCTAGAATTTGAGGGTCCCAGAACACCCAGGCTTACCGTTTGAACACTTACCTCACTTACCTGACCAATTTAAAATACATATTCACTTTGAACAATAGAACAGCCATTCTGGATGCGTGTCATTTCCCAAACGACTTAAACCTGGCACAATGACGACCAGATCATTTATGTATATTCATTCAATATCATTTTAACTTGAAGGAGTGCATCTCCGATCCACTCACTCTGCATTGCAGGACAAACTCCTGGAGGAAATGTGGAAGCAGCAGGACAGTCTGGAGGGTCCCACAGCCACAGCAGCAGAGATGTCTGCTGCGCCTGAGGCCAGTGGTGGAGCCGATGAGAATTCAAAGGACAGCAATCCCCTGCTAGCGCGACTCAGAGCCCTGGAGGTAAAGTGCATTACATGGTCCACTTCTTACCCTTCCTCCACTTTTGCACCACTTTTCCTGTCCTCTGTGTCCCTTTCACCTGAAATGTCAGGTCTATTGATGAGTTGAAGGAACCTCCTTTTTATGTAAATAAATGTACAATGTATCATTTGGTGCTCGAGCCAACTTGCAAGAACAAGTCGTCAGCTCAAGGGCAGCACTGAAAACGTCCAGTATGTGTTAAGAATGTCTGCATTTACTAGTTGCCTGTCGCAGTGTGTGCATCTTTTGTCAGTAAGATATTGCAAGACCGGACTGGCTAAAAAAGCAACTGGGCACTTTGTGCAACGGTTGTGCTTAAGACCCAGTTGCAGCACAGCGGACACACAGGTGCAGTTGATAATGACTAATGCAGTTTGCAGCAGACGCAGGGAGATGCAGAGGAAATGTCCATCAGGTGAAAATCGACACGCAGCAGGGAGTCACGGGTTGGATCAAAGACACTCACTGTTGCGACAAGGCAGGAAGTCTCCACACAGGCACAGGAACAGGCAGACACAAGTAGAACTCGCGGTCAGGGACAGAAGGCTGAGGAAATTACCGGGATTCAGGCAAGGCTGGCAACAGGAAATCAGTCTGGGAGGTAGTGCTGGAGAGCTAGCGAAGAACAATCTCACAGGGAGCGTGTGGAGAGCAGGAGTCTTCAGACTGAAGTGACTGGAGATGGAGAGCAGGTGAGAGCAGAAAGTGGAAGCAGCTGGGCTGATGAGGGGTGTGGCTGAGCAGCAGAGCAGGAGAGGGGCAGAGCAGACTGTGACACTTTGATGGCTATTACACCGATCAATGAAATTATTGTGGCCTGTGGTCTACATTTGTCCATTTGCTAAAATGAAAAATGTTGTCCTCCCTGTGAAATTTTCCAGGGACACACATGTCGTGGACGTATTATCTCAGGGACACTTTGTGGGAATTTCTTCAGATTTGCCAGCGTTTCGGAGTTCCTCGGGATGTCAGGATGTGTGGTGAAATTACATTGGCTTTGAAGGAGAAACTCAAAACAAGCACAAGCCTTGGCACTCACCCATTGGCCCACCCTTTGGCTGTCCACTAAAACCACTCAGCAGCTATTCAGTCATAGCATGGCTACCGTAAATCATCATGGCATGACCGTCTGGCTTTGTGATTCTCAGTGCGCTGTCCTCGGGACACTGGAAAGAGTGACAGTCCGCATTCTATTAAAACCCACACAAAAAAAAAAAAATGTAAGGACTTAAATAGCGAGTCTATTTGCTGTAATATTTGAGATAATTAAAATTTACCATCAGTTTTCTTGTGAATGTTCAGCACACCTCCGTCACAGCTCCACCGCTGAAAAAGTAATGGGACTTACCATCTGTTAAGAGGTTTTCAGCGATTCTGTGATGGGATATAAGTCTCATCTCATTTCATCGTCCTCCACTTATTCCGGTTACGGGTCGCGGTCGTGCTGGAGCCAATCCCAGCTGACAAGGGGCGAATGGCGGGGTACCCCCTGGACCAGTCGCCAGCTCATCGCAGGGCCACATGAAGGACAGACAACCACTCAGACGCACACCTACGGGCAATTTAGAGTAGCCAATTAACCTCAGCATGCTTTTGGAGGTGGGAGGAAGCTGGAGTACCCGGAGAGAACCCACGCAGACACGGGGAGAGCATGCAAACTCCACATGGAAAGATCCCGGGCCTAAGAGGCAACAGTGCTAACCGCCGCACCGCCGCGTCGCCCGGGATATTAGTTACAAAACAAATATCAAACTGTTTTGAAGATTTAAGATTCGTGAGTGCGACCACAATCTCAGTCGACAAATTTTAACTGAGGTCATAAATCAAGGCAGAGGTTGGCTCATCTCCCTCATAAACTTCTACAATCACTGAAGTTGCCCCCTGCAGACCTTACAGGCTTACAGGTTTAAGACACTTCATCGTCTTCATTTTCCAACTCCGTTTCTCCATCACACAGTCTGATATTTACTCCCAGACATAATTAAATCCATTGGAAATCAAATCAGGAAAAAGCACTACCTTGAATTACATATTTTTTGCCTATTTTGTTAACCCTGATGGGTAATCCTATTGCACTGAATGTTCTTCACGCAGTTGTCTCTTCAGGGTGACGGCCTTTATTTAATCCACATTTGTAATTTAAAAACCGGCGGAACTCACAGATTTTTCCATTTAGTTTGTAACCACTTTTCAGCTGTTACGGCTCACTTGGGTAGCTTCCATATCATCAGCCACGAAAAATGACAGAAAAAAAAGGCTCCGAGTGATCCACAAATGTGACTCCATGTGGATGGCAATGACAAAATGTGAAAATAAATGACAAAGATATACTGAGCTTTCCATACTATTTGAGTAGATGCTGACTCTGCAGCTCCGACACCAAAAGCAATTTTCCGTGGAATTTGGCAGTTAAGCCTACGACGGTGACTGATGCAATGATCTCTGCAGATAAAGTGTGCAAAACAAGGCAGGGGGAACGTAGCAGGAAGCAGGATACTGACAAACATCTCCATCTTAGCAAGTGATTATTTCTCTTTGCTGATGCTAAAAAAAATAAATGAATAAATAAAAAAAAAACTTTAAATTGATTTTAAATTAAGAATTACATTTTTAATAGAATATCAGTTGAGTAATATAACATTCAAAAGAGATTAACATGCCGTGAACAAGAAGCTCATTTGTAAAGGGGATCCTGTCACAAATCTATGCAACACGTGCTGCATGTCTGAAAAGTTCAGCGCTCCTTGGCCTTTTGCACACACCAGCTACAAGCCCCCAGCCTGATCTGGTCTGTGGCCTTTTAAACTTTGTGCAAATACTCTTAAAGGCGTTCATTCTCTCTATTATGAAGCTTATTGTCTCAGGATACAGCTGAGTTCCAGTTCAGCTCGTCAGTTTGTGGAACAGGTTCAAACAGTGCGATTATCTCCAGACTGCGGCGCGCTGTGCGGTGTGGATACTGTGTTCTGTCCGCTCCTGTGATTATTAGCCATTGCTGTGATTTTACTGAACCTGCTACCCCCAGGACTTAGAGAAAAATAAAACAGGCCCGTTCAGGTGCTTCAGCCCTTTAAGATTTACCGGATTAATCATTTCAGTGGAAAGTCACCTCCTGTGTTCCAAGAATGGTTTTTATTCTCTGCCGGGCAAAAGCCTCTGCCAGTAATTGAGTGATACCAGTGTTAGCCTCAGGAAGAGTTTGGAATTTAAAGCATCATTCATTGAGAGCCGTTCCTCTCCAGATAGCCTGCATTTCCTGCAGGGAAGAGAGCCCCATCAATCTGTGATCCAGAGGAGAGTAGATCACAGGGCTTAAAAGCACATACAGACAGTAGTTATCATGTTGTGCA
The DNA here is from genome assembly GCA_901007715.1 of Dactylopterus volitans. NCBI lineage: Eukaryota > Metazoa > Chordata > Actinopteri > Syngnathiformes > Dactylopteridae > Dactylopterus > Dactylopterus volitans. The sequence goes on from CAAKHG010008164.1 coordinate 13,875, forward strand.
TATTAGGTTTTTTTTTATTTGATCTCCATGACATTGCCTTGGATTTGATCCTCAGCTGAAACATACATCCTCACATCCACAAGATACGGTAAACTTTTATTTTGGGAAGTTATTAAGTAACTAAGAAAGTGCAAATCTTCAACTTAACTATAACTATAAGTGGAGAATCGACTCAGTTGGAAATGGTCATTTGCGTGTATTAAGTGTTTAGGTTTGCTTGTTCCTAGCAAATCAGAAGACACTTTCACTTTGAATTACTTTCCAAAAATTAATAAAAGATCAGATGAATTAAAAAGAGATGAACGATACTAAAGTGACTTATAGATCTCATTTCGGTTTATATGGCACTTGTGCTTGTCCTTTATATTGAAGACCCTATCTATGTACCACGTTTTTTGTTTCAAATTAAACTGGTTGTCTTGGTCTCAGAGGACTGACGTGCACCACAAAAGCATTGGTGTCGAGTGTGAATTGACCCGACGTGGTGGTGTTTCCTTTTACGCTGACTCACACTGCACTCAGCTCTCTTAACTATCCTCACTACCCGCTTACTGGTGGAACAACAAACCCCCCAGCCACCACCAATTGCTCTAGATAATAACAGCGTAATAACAGTGAAAAATGTTTCAAAGTGAAGCACTGAAATGCAAACGCGAGAGCTTAATCACATATCTGCAGAGCTGAAGTATCACTCGACATCAGTTAACTATAACACATTAAACTCTCACTTTGAGAGTTGAAATTTACTTTGACATGCTCAAGTCTAGACTTTGAACACCCAGTCTTTGTCTGTCTGTTTTGCTTCACAGGCAGAGAACTCTGCTCTGTCCATGGAAAATGACAACCAAAGGAAACAGTATGAGCGCTGCCTGGACGAGGTGAGCCATCGCATTTCTCTCTTCCCCTGAGAGGAAACACCATCATGAGCAAGGCACAAACACTGCAAGCACACACACACACACACACGCACGCACGCGCACGCACACACATGCACCCACACACACACTTGAATTATGTATTCTGAGATCAACCATGTCTTACACAGCAATTTGCACTGCATTTATTTATGATGTCATAGTTTTTAACCGTGAATTGTAGCTGCTTACTTGTTTGTTGTTGTTGTTGTTGTTGTTGCAGCCTTGCCTACGTTAGCTGAAGAAGTTTGATTACTTTGGAAATTGTATTACCTAGGATGTTATTGTTCTCTGATTCCCAAGACATTAGAGAACAGTTTTTAAGAAACAGAAAAGCTAATTGTTTTGATGATGATAATGATGACGATGAAATTCTTTATTTCAAACATGTAATGAAACAAATAACAAAACAAAAAAGATGAGAAAAAAACAATGAATCATAAGCAAAAAGTCCCAAAAAAAAATACAATGCACCATAAAGTGAATAGTAACTCAATGAACAGTACATCAGTAACATAGTAACATAAATTTCAAAAAACACGCGTTGTATATTGCTTGGTCGTATATTATTCTTTGCTTTGCACATTGTTTGTGCAGTTTTGAATTTTACCAGATCCATGAACGTCAAGGTAACAGTGAAAAACAGTGAGTTAGTGTATTCTCTCTATCCTACACTGTTTACTATCCTCATGGCTCTTTTTTGTGGTATGCGTGATGGCTGTAAGGCGCTTTTGTAGGTGTTACCTCAAACCTCCAGACAGTACCTTAGACATGGCAAGTGAACCATACAGAATGTACAGTATTTGATTTGTAATCCAAAATGTGTCTTGGTTTCCCCAAAGCGCCAGTTCCTCTTGACAGCTTTGTTCTCGCATAGCTTAGATGAGGTTTCCAGCAGATTTTGTGGTCTAGAATCACACCTAGAAATTTATTTCCATATACTCTTTCTGTGTATACATTGTCAATCATTATATTTTTTTGAGTTTGTTATTTAGTTCCAATAAACAGCATTATCATTGTTTTGCTGGGATTCAATGACGGCTTGTTTGTGTCAAGCCAATCTTTTAATTTTAAGCCAATCCAAAAGCTGCTGTGAATTCTCCCCAGATTTCCACAAATTTTTTTTTGTGTGTTATTTTGAAACTGTACATGCTGAATGTCATTTATTTACAAAATTAATAGTTTTGGTCCCAGTATTGACCCCTGTGGTACTCCACTTGTTTAAAAAAATCTCCAGGATTTGGTTCCTGTTTATTCTTTTTTTTGGGTCCCATAACTTGTTTATAGATTTAAGTGACATTATAGCACCACAAATAATCTGATAGCCTAAGTTGTTCTGAAAAAAAAGGTGAATATTACTTGATTGTGCATTATAGGTTTGATGTTGTACCAGCATTATTAGAGGAATAAGTCCAGAATTAAACAAAGCATAGATATTAGAGGGTCAAATACTGTTTGGACAAAACTTCAAAGCTAACTTTGGTATTATCTTAGACAATTTGCACTGGCAGTGAATGCAAAACGTTGGGATAGTCCTTTAGTTTTCAGCATGCAGCCAAGTAAAGGTATCACGAGTGGTCACGACTCCAATCATATGAGTATGAGCTGTAGCTGTAGGGACACACAGACAGACTTAGACTATTATCTTTAGTGTTACTGAAGTGCATAGAGAAAAGCCAGCGGATCCGTACATTATTAATTAAAGCCTGCAGAGTGCTGGCTGGTACAGGAACATACCCACTGTGTACCTGTTTTCTCCCCTGACAGCACTGTGATTGTCTCTCTGTCTCTCTCCAGCCGCCATGATGGCTCCTAACAAGCTTCAGCAATGTCCTTGTTACCATGGTGCTTGCTTGATTTCAGGGTTTCTACTGGGGGATTAATTTGTCTTCTTCTGCTTTCCGGCCTTATCATGCATATGAATCCAAGAGACTTCCTGTCAGGGTCTGAATAAATGCAGTCGTTTTGATAGCTAGATGAGAGGAGTTGTAACATTTTGCAGCATTCAAAAGTGGAGAGTGGAAAAGAGGGGCACTCTTCTGCTATTTCACTAAATCTGTCACTGTGATGCAACATGCAGTCAGTTTTCCTTACAACATTTGTCCTCATCATTTTAGAACATGTGATGAAGCCTCTATGATCGTGTCTGCACTCGACATTTCTCGGCATTGCAGCGGCACATAAAATAGAAGTATAATGACCACACACAGTTTTTCATTTTAACAGCTTTCTGTTTCTTTTGTCATTAAGGTGGCTAACCAGGTGGTCCAGGCCCTCCTCACACAGAAGGTATGTCCTGCAGTATTTAAGCACTGAGAAAATGAAACAGGAAATGATGATATCAGCATGATGCGTTGCTGCATGTAACTCAAAATATGTAATGTTTTTCGTTTTATCCAACTGACTTTGGGAGTCACCGGGTCAGAATTTTTGCTTACCAAAATAAGAGCATGGCTTTCAAATTCAAAGCAAAATTAAGACATCAAGCAAACAAGTGTAGGCCTACTGTAAATCAGTGAAAAATGATCATTCTAACGTCCATCTATTTTACCAGAAATGAGGTTGGAGAGGCAACAGGCTACATAAGCAAACCCAAATGGTTCATCTCCCCATGATGCTCTCCAGATCCCTCTGGTGCAACCCAAAAATGTTACAAGGCCAGATGAGCGATTTTGTACCTCCAGCAAGTTCTGGCTCAACCCCAGGGTCTTCTGGAACACCTTCAACAGGACACATTCAGGAGCCATCCTCATTGAACGTGTGAACTACCTCAGTTGAGCTTACTACATATGTCTAAGCTCCCCAGCCTTCCTCTGAGGCCCAGCCTCCCGATGGA
>CAAKHG010008168.1:13372-24003 GCA_901007715.1 Dactylopterus volitans
CAATTTGGCACCTCAAGCTGCAGTTTCTTCTGTCATCCATCTTTCCACTTGATCTATGAAGTGTCACCTCCCTCACTCTTCACCTGCTCTCTATTCTTGAACTTTTCCTTCCCTCATCCAGGAGGACAGTGAGAGATACTCTCGCCCCTCACAGATGCACACGGTTTGTAGCCCTCCCTCTGTTTCCATCTCCTTATGTCTTTCGTTGATTAGCTTATCCTGTCCTCAGTGTCCTGTTTTGGTTTTATTTTGACCAATTTTGCCAGGAATTGTTAAATTTTGGCCATTATTTTACTCGGCTGAAGATAGATCATTATTCGGACAAGTCATGGTTATAAGAAAAAAATTGAGTTCGAATTGAGTTGCCATACTTTTAACATAAGTACATTATGCTAAATGGCCTTTATTAGTGACTAAGTCAGCCAAGCTAACCCACAATTGGAATACGAGCTTTTATCCAACAGCATACAGTATCACAGAGCACCAAAGGAAATCGTAACTTGGAAATGTCTGTTTTTATTTTTTGTTTTTGTTATTTTTGTTCTTAAGTGCATAATCTAATGTACACACAATCAAGCATCAGATAAAAGCACTCTCATTATATATTTTTTCAGTGTTGTGTTGTGTTGAACAACTGTCCCCACTGCCTCCAACTGACCAGAAACATCAGTTATTGCAGGATTAACAAAGATCTTAGAGGGAAAAACTGTTTTTCAAAGCATGTGTCTTCACAGCAGGATACCTCCTCCTAATTCAATGTAAGTGTTTTGAACCATAATCATCCTCTTAAACCTAAACTCTCTCACACAGCTCTCGGACGACGATGAGCGGATGTCAGTGGGAAGCCGCGGCAGCGTCAGGGTCAGTATCAGTATCAAAGCTCAACAACAACTCAAAATCATCTTCTTTTTGCTTGTAATTTTTCTTTTTTTTTATCTCTGGAATTTTGTTTCACTATGACAAACCTTGTTATCTTGGACAGTTAGTTATGTGGAGGAGCAAGGCTGCATGTCTGACCTTGGTCACTGCAAACTGCTGGGTAACAGTTTGTTGGTGATGATGTTGTCTCTTTTGCACAGTCGGATCTTGATGCAGCCTATGGTGGAGGGGTAAGGGTTGATATTCTGGAGACAAACAGTGGATAAGTTTTGAACCTCTTTGTTCTGTGAATGAATGTGTTGTTTGACTTCAAAGCATGGAGTTGGTCTTTGTTATCCATGTAGTCAAATAGGTGTTATTTCATATTTGAACTGCATGCTTGTTTGCATGTTAAAACATTTGTCCTGTTGTTGAATTCAGTCAATTTTAGCTGTGTTGTCTGGGAAATGCAATTAGCAACTAATTGTAAACTTTTATGGTTTGTAATTTGTTGACATAGTTGTTGAATGACTTGTTGGCATATTGAGTAAATCATTCATAAATCGTGGCATACTGAGTAATCTTTGTGGAGTGAATAAATTTGGGGTCAATGGGCAGGCAAAACAGTCCATCATGGGATCATGACACCATTAGAGAGAATATTACGCACTGTAAATATTGTGACACTGTATGAACTCTTGTATATTGTGAATGTGTTATCACAAAGTCACTACCCAACAGTTGTAGTATGAGTCGAAAGCAGTACTTTAGCCCAACAAACCATAACAATAGTCTCAGCAAGAAGAGGCTGTAGTGATGTGATGCAGAAGCAATAATTCAGATGATTTACTTTATTGTGGAAAAGGACATGATGCCAATAAACCTGGCAGACAGTTAAGACATTTTTTATTTTTTTATTGTATTCCCTACACGCGAGGGAAGGTATTCCCTATAATGTTTACTCAGTACATTTACTCGCCGCGCTGAAAGGCAATACAAGGAAACTAAAGATAAACCCAGGGTGCTGTTACTTTCAGCAGACAAGGGTGTTACGACTGCTGACTGCTGCACAGAGTTACATCACTGTTGCATACATTGTTTTATTATTATGCCCTTTTACATTGTCTGTGCTTCAGTAGCATAACAAATGTGCCACTATGATTAATAAATCCTTAATTGAGGAAAAAGAAATGTTTTGTATCGCATTGATTATTGATGGTTAATGGACTGATGATTATTTAGATGATCAACTAATGGGTAAGGAAAATGCATGAAAATTCTGACCTTGGTTGACGTGTCTAGTCTTTCAGGTTATTATAGTCCTTTCTTGCCACCATCAAAACAAAGTCTGCACCAATTATTCCCCTGCTTCTGCGTGTGTGTGCTTCTCAGAATTAGTTTATTTATAGGTGAATGCATTTTGATCTTAATGTGTCCTCTTTACCATTGTTACAGTGTGAAGAATCCATCTTGCATGCCTATATGTTGCGTTTCACCTGTGCTTTCTGGGTTTATGTTCCGTCTCTACAAATGTGGTGTGGTGTGCAAACACCAACCTGGAGCTGTTGTCCAGATGCCATGTCATATACCTTCATTCCTCTTCCTCCTTTTCTCTCTAAGGTGTCCTCCTCACACTCACATAAGAAGTCAAAGAAAAAGAAGAAGCATAAACACAAAGACAGAGATGTATGTCCAGGCTCAAGCTATGACTGCACATACAACTATGACATCAGTGTTTCTCACTATGGCTCTTTATTTGCAGAGGAATAGCTATGATGATGGGTACAGTGTTCTGTCCAGCAGGGTTCGTAGCGTTTTGTTGATCTCGACTCATACTACACTGGAGTGATGTGTCATTGACTGCATGATGCCACCTGGAGAAGGGAGGCTGCAAACAAACTACCTTTCTAAGTCTCTGAGTGTCTTGCTTCTCCAGGGTAGACCTAATGGTGTCTGCTTAGCCACCTTAAGTTTCTCTTTTTGCCAGTTTCTTTGTTTGCAACTGTTGCATGTGGAGGAGAGGGTGGAGCCACGTCTATTTTACGCTAAATGGGACCATGATTTATAAATGAAACTGGCGATTTAAACCATAAACTTGATTAGGAAAATGTTTACTTAAGTATTGTTGTATTGTATAATTTGGAGGTAGACTCTGAAGAGATGTTGTGTTTGAAAACTGTCCAAGGTTTTTTTTTTTTTTTTTCACTCTTTGCATGGAAATGACTTAATCAACTGGAGAAATTACCTGTGTTAACAATGTGACATGCAGAGAGGCCGGCTTAAGATAAAATGGCAAGATGAATTGGCTATAAGTAGGATGAATGAATGAATGTTACACAACCTGAAAACCCAATACTTTTACATTCATTGCCTCGGACACATTTCTCTAAATAAAAGACAACGCAATTTATTCCACGATGAAAGTAGAGCTTTGTGTTGAAGGATGTGAGGAAAATGACATTTAGGTTTTGACACCGGGGTTTGATGTTGTTACTTGTGCTCCTTGACTCTTAGAGCTCCAGGCTGAGTGATGACAGCCGTGTGTCTTTTGCCTCCAAATTAGACCTGCAGCCGGTGGGTGGTGCTGCACTGGAAATCCTTTTTGCTGTTCCACTAACGGCCTCCTAAGTTGTCTCCATTAACAAAATATGTTGCATTTTCAACTGCTCACAAAGTGCAGAAGTCTTGGTTGTTTTTAGTGAAGGCCTGAAACAAACAGCTGTCCCATATTATACTTACAAACAAAATAAAACACTTAGAATACAAAGTGAAACTATTGATCCTTTTATAGGATCAATATTATCTCAAATATCTAAAATAAATAAAAATTGAAGAGAAAATGTTTTCATTCGTGTTTTAGTTTTATTCATTGTTAATTTATTCCACACATAAGACTAGTTAGATTTGTGAATGGTTGTGTCCTAAGAATATGCATGTTATTAAATTACACAATCATTCTGACATTTTATATCCTGCTCAGGACTAGAACTAAAAACAACAGCCTAAACTTAACTTAGTATAACAAAAAATGAATGTGGTTTAAAAACGAATTAATAATAAGCAGAATTTGAACACAAAAATTCAAAACAAAAACAAAAGATAAACTACTGAATGGCATTTTTAGGTTAGTTTCAATCTCTCAATCTCTCGCATGATGTCTAGCGTGCTCATTGCTTTGCTGTTTCATTTGTTTTGGTTTGTTTTATATTTTAGCAAGCTGAACTAACATTCCTGCCCCTAGTGGTCAAAAGATCAGTCAGCTAATGCAAGTTAAAAACTGGTGTGGCGTTTGTGTGTTTTTTCTCCACTTCTGCATGTAAGTTTACAGCGTACAGCTGCACGCTAGCTTCCCGTTAATTCATCACTAGCCAGTGTTCTTTCACCTCTCGTTCATTTCTTGTTTCACTTGACTCCATCTTTGCCTCCCCTTAGGCGTCTTATGCTTCCTCTGACTTGTACAGCCTTAATGGTCTGTCGTCCTCCAGAAACCTAGGGTCAGCCTTCAATGGTTACCAGGTCTGTATGCTACAAATTCTTGCCAGAGAAACGCACATAACGCTGGAAAAATACCACTGATACCTGAGGAAAAAAGACAGTGGCCCTCATTTATCAAACAAATATATGGCAGAAAAACGTGCATACAACCATTTCCACTCAAGCTTCGGTATTTATCAATTTGGACGTGAGCTTAAGCTACAATCAGATCTCACGTCAGGTCTGAGCTTGTGTACGTAAAATGTGAGTGTGGCTTTGTGGTGCAGCACAGCGAAATCTGGCTGAGACTGAAAATAATTATTAAGCAAACCTCAGCTGTCATTTAAGCATAAGCAGCCAAATATTCTGAACAGATCAAAATGGATTCTTAAAACGAATAAAACAAAATAAAATTTAATTTAATGGACATTTAATGAATTTAATGATTTTTTTTTTAAAAAGCCCACGTTTATTACTTCTTTTTTGTAAAATAAAAAAATGTAATTGGCTGGCAAACCTCTACCGTGCTGGAGCGCAAGTTCAACGGTGCGCACACACACTTACACGGGTCACAGTGGAGCGCTGCTTCAGGCTGCTTAGGGGGACGCTGCTGTAAACCCCAGAGAAAGTGTGCAACATTTTTTTGGCCTGTTCAGTTTTGCACAGCATCGCATTGGGCAATGGATGCGCCTTTTGATGTGCCGACTCAGCCAGAGGAGCCGATGCCCAGGGAACCGTGGCCAGTGCAGCCTCCACTGAGCTCATTCATCATTTTTAAAACGTGAACTATACCTTAAACTTTAATCAGTAATGTAATTCAAATATCCAGGTGAAATTGGCTAAAAGCACTCTAAATACAGAGAATGGACGACATTTAGTCATTTAAACATTTTATTCAGGCTTTTTGGGGTTCCATTAATATATATTAATGTGCTATCAATTGCCTCAAGCTTTTAGGCTGTGGATGAATAAAAGATACATTTAAATCATCATTAGACATTGGTTAAGTTAGTTATCGAGAATTTTATTCAGACCCAGGCGGAGTCCGTTCCTCTTCCACACAGTGTTTTTATGAGGTCCTTAAATTCCCATTTTCAGACTGCCAAATATCACTACTTTGTTTTGATCAACTTCAGATGCCAGGATGCCGATTTCCATCTAGGAAAAGTTTATTTTCTTTCCAGTGGTTCTTCTCTCCACGTTTGACCTCAGTGGGCGAGGCCTCCTAATCAGGAATATTTAAGGGTGTAACCATGGACGTAACTTGTTAATGACAATCGAATTCAGCCGCTGCATTTATCAAGACCCGATCATTTGTACGCTGGAATTGGTCAGATAATAATGTTTCATAAATCACACGCGAGTCCTGTAGTAAGACCGATTCTGCGCTCAGATCTGCACCCGTTTTCATGCACGATTGATGAATGAGGGCCGGTGTCTCTCGAGATTTAGTGAAGCTAAATTCTTGGTTATTACCTTTGTTTCTAACTGGTTGCCTTCTCTTGTGCAAACATCATCCTCTGTTGCAGCTCAGCCAGCAGCTCTACTGTAGGATTGACTTGTTTCATTTCCAATGACCATTTACCCGCAATAACTTAACACCCATTGTTAACTTACACCTGTAATTGGCATTCATTCAACAGCAGTCTTTAATGAGCATCTGATGTGGTGCTTGTTTGTTGGAGGGCAGAAATCGATGATTAAGTCAAGCACTTTCTGCCAAATGCAGCACTTTTTAAGTTTACTAAGCACTGATGTCAGTCAGTTGTGAAGTGCTCCCAGGCACCAACTGCAGTGCATGTCTGACAGGTTTCAAAGTATTGAAGAGAAAAGCACACAATGAAATCTGCAATGTCACTGAAGGTTGAGCATGCTGCTTTTACTGCGTGCGTGCGTGCGTGCGTGCGTGCGTGCGTGCGTGCGCGTGTAGAGTTCCTTATATGACGACAGTGTCTGCAGTGGGTCACGCCGAGTCATTGGCTCCAGCTCCCATGTAAGATTCCTTGGAAGTGTGGCATTTTTGGCTTGATGCACCTACGTAAAGTTACCTGGTAAAAGGTATTGGTATTCTCTCCCCAGGATGTTAATTGTCTGAATTGATCGTAACTAAAAGTTACTTAATATATTTCAGTCTGAACTATGAGTGAAGTTTAAGTTTGGTAATGTTCTTAGAAAAGTTAGACGTGATGGTTTTTGCTAGCGCATGGAGGAACGCGGTGTCATCACAAGCACGTTCGATGAAAGGACTCAGTGGGAGTAAACGCATGCTGTTTTTGTTTGACTTTTTGTGTGGATGGGAACATAACAGTGTGTTCTCTCTTTAGCCTTTAGAGTACGGTAGCTACCGCAGCTCCGGCTCCAGAGCCTCCAGCAGGGCCAGTTCAGCTCGTGCCAGCCCAGTGGTGAGCCCTCCATCTTCAGGCAGCATGGGGCTAACCCAAGGGTTCATATTGCATTAGCTTGCCATAGTTGACCCTGCTGTTACTTCACAACATTGGTTCATAATACTGTGTGAAATTAAAAGTGAATGCTCATTCTTGGTGACTCAGTGTGGGCAGGGTTTATAGCAAGCACAATGTGAAAATATTTTATGTCACCAGAATACAAACAGGTATTTCCTGGTGAGCCTCTTCTAGCTCTATGGTTCCAGCTCGATAAATCAGTTTTAATGGTAACCAACCATGTATTGACACAAGGCCATTGACGGAACTCCTTTCAAGTCACTCAAGACAGAGGGAATCACATTCCTGTCTGAAATGAAACAAATATATCCAAGTCTGCCAAATGAATTTTAGAATTGAAGCCACAAGCCATGGAGATCGCTTTTTTGAATATGAACTGAAGTTTATACAGCGCTGATCTGACATTGAAATAAATCTTGCTTTTTATACCAAAATATGTAATCTTGCTCTCTAATTGACAAGGAATTGGAGTGAACTTTCTTACCCTCCAATATTATTATTCATGAACAACATAAATAAGAATATTATTAGGAAACATCTTTGTTTCCTAATAAGATACACTCATTCTTGGTTTAATGCTGGTCTGTAAGTACTAATAACATACACTTACTGACCTCATTTCTAGGTGTACTTTGCATAGTGAAGGCTTTGCTGCTGAAGCACATCTGCTTCAAGGTTTGACGTGATGTGTGTTCAGATGCTCTTCTGCAGACATCGGTTGCAATGAGTGGTTACTTGAGTGAATGTTGCCTTTCGGTCAGCTCGAGTGCAGCCCGGTCATTCTCCTCTGACAATCAACAAGGGATTTTCATCCAAAGAACTACAGCTCATGGAATGTTTTCTGTTTCTGACCATTATCTGTAAACCCTCGTGGGGTATTTGCCTGACTACTTTAGCACCCCAATGAAGTGGTCAGTGATTGTATACTTATGTGACTGTTTCTCCTCCTGCTTAATACATGAACGGAACTTTAAATTTGGTGGGTGTGACAGCAAATGAATACCATTGGGAAAGTGCGAGGTAGGGAGCTTAGATTTATTAATAGAGATAAAAATGATTGAAATTGTAATCATGCACTGTCCGAGCTCTAATCAGGATTTCATCTTTATTTTCTATGGTTTCTCCAAATGATTGATTTCACTGGCCAATGACCTCCTCCTTTCCTATTTTGTCCTCTGGTGGCCATGTAGGACAACTGCAGCAGTTCTGTTGCCAGTTATTTGCGAAGTGCAGCCAGTAACAGTGGCCTTCCTAGGGATCTGGATGATGTTACTATTCCTGACTTCTCTGATGTGAGTTGTTTGCCCAGGCCGACACTGTGATGTGGACCAACTTCCTGCCTGTTTGCTTTTTTTTTTGTCACCGGTGTTTCTTTTACTATCTAAGGAAGGCTGGTTGTGTCTGTGGTGGATTTGTGCATGTAGATTGCGAAGACATCCAGTGTGTCTTCTGGCATGGTTACACTGACGTGTGGTGAGGACTAAAAACTGAAGATGGAGTAGTGTTTGATGTGGGGCTTTTTTAACACACAAGTTACTGTAAGATGGAGTTCTGCCTTCTGTGTCTGACCAATGTTTTGACTGCTTTGTCTCTTTTTTAGAATACTTTCAATATAATCTAGATTTGAATGCTGCTTTTCCTGCAAGTTCTCAGTTCTTCCATCCTCCCTCATTACATCAGCTTCTGTTTGCACTAACTGTATTTTTATTGTCTCCACAGGTGGAAGACAGAGATTATCTTGAGAAAGTGAGTTGCAATATGAAACGCTAATCTCTTACACCAACTACTAAAGAGAGCTAAACATTTTCTCTTCCATGTTTCCTCAGGGACCCCGAGCAGCCTCTGCCTTAACAGCAGCAACTCTCACCTCCTTAGGTGGGACTTCACGGAGAGGAAGTGGGGAGACTTCCATAACTGTCGATGCTGAGAGCTCCATTCGAGAAATCAAGGTATCATTACAGAGATGAACCATTTCCTGATGGATTGTGGTTTTATTTTGAAATCTACTTGGGGTGATTGAAAGATTTCTGAGAAAATTCCCTTTGGATTTTAGGAATGCTGCATAGAAATGTAATTACAGCGACAGCTTACTCAGTTAACCACAAGACTGCGCAAGGCTCAAGTCATCCTTTTCAGGAAAACTGGGTGTTGCTGTTGTTAAAGTTAATGTATTAGATTTAGGGTTGTTCTTCTTCATTCAAAACTTTACAGTGTTGCGCTTTCAATGGCATTCATAGTCCTTTTAGAGGGATGTCTGTTGCAATTCATATTGTCCTGTCACCCAACTTTCTGGCTCAGCTTTTCTGTTGCTATCACGCTGCACTTCTTTGCTCACCCCTGCTGCTCTCGTCACCAGGAGATTCATGAACTGAAGGATCAGATTCAAGATGTTGAAGCCAAGTACATGCAGAACCTAAAAGACGTCAAGGTATAAGCTTGAGAACTGCACTGTTTGCTCACAGCTTCACTGTCTCTGAATTATTATGAACTGTAATTTCACACAGTGAGCCCTATTTTTAGTAACAACACTGTGAGGCATAAAATGTCCAACCATAAGACTTGCAAACTGACACTCTAACTGGCAAAGCTGCATCTGCATGTTGCTCTCTTTCTTCGTTTCAATCTGTGTGTGTGCTAGCCTTGATTTAGCAACACTACTGCAAGTGCTGCTAAGTCCACTCATATCAGCACTCGCAGTGGTGGGATACAGGTAAGTGTGCAGGTTTGACTTCCAAACACTTTCTTGCATCGTCTGCATTCTCTCCCCAGGTTATCCATCTTGTAATATAGCTGATGAGGACGGATTGACTCGGTTATTTTGTGCTCGTCATATGAAGCAGACTATTTGTAACATTGTGGTTTTCTGTATACATTTTCACATTAGGATTCATTAGCGGAAGTGGAGGAAAAGTATCGCAAGGCTATGGTGTCCAACGCCCAGCTGGATAATGAGAAAAACAACCTGATGTACCAGGTGGACACACTGAAGGACTCGCTCATGGAGCTGGAGGAACTGCTGTCTGAGTCGCGGCGTGAATTTGAGGAGAAAGTCAAGGTACAGTATACACTTTAAAAATAGAAAGACTTAAGGAAACTGAATGGCTTAAATTTCATTTGTCCATTTGTGTGTGTCATAAAACTGTCAGAGCAGTCACCTGCTGATGAACCAAAGTCACAAATTGCCTCATAAAATGTACGAAATACAACTGACAAATTATCATACCAGATTTTATGTTAAATCGATTTTTTTTTATATCTAGTAATGTTAAAGATGCAAACGTAAAAGAAAAACAGATTCATAGATTGAACTATGTAGAGGCCTAAACTCTACCATAAAGAGACTGAAACCTCCTAATCTTCGACATTCCAGTCTCCGAACCCATCAGCTATCATCATTTAACAAATATCCAGGCCAAGACCTTCTCTTGGTCATTGTTTATGCTTCAATCAGCAACTTGAGACACAGGAATGGAGATGAAGTTGAGACACAACTTCTTTGCTCTCCACACAAAAGTTTATCTAACCAAAAGCTACTCATACATGCTTGGTCAATATCACTTGAACCATTAACAGAAACCAGAATGCTCCTGATACCAAAATCTTACCACTGCCAATTCTGTGCTCTTGGACAGTTAGCTGTTTACAGGCTACCTACATTCCAATGTCAAAGGGTCATAAAATTGATGGTAGTTTGGGTTTATAAGGTTGTGTTGTAGTTACTTTGCCCTGTAATTCATCGACAGGATTTTTTCTCAAAATGTTTTCCTACAGAACACAAAACAACATTCTCAACTTAGGTACACTTTTGTTGTATTTTGTTCACTCATGAAGCAACAG
>CAAKHG010008170.1:6303-20641 GCA_901007715.1 Dactylopterus volitans
GGTCAATTTTTTTTGGGGGGGGGGGGGGGGGGGGGGCGCAAAAGCGGGGTCTCGGATCAACCGTTCCAGGGTAGGGTGCTGGCCTCAGCTCCCCTAGCTAGTTAGCAAACTTGCTAAAAACTTTGGTGTGCTCCGACTGTGACACGTAGCTCCTCGGCTAATAGATAGCCTGGTTCGCACGCACACACACACACACTGCACACAACTTCTGGCTGTGCCTCAGCCGGTCAATGACAGCGAGCTAATAGGGAACGGAAATCCCAAAAATCCCGAAATAAACCCCGCCGCCTTCACGCACGCGTGCCCGGACAACCCGCACAAATTAGCCCGGGGCGACATATTTGCTGGAAAGTAGAAGTTGTTTTTTTTTTTGGAGGGGGGGGCGGACGCCTGTGCTAGCGCGCTAACGTTAGCTTACGTTACAGTTCGCTCTCCTAGCTCGCTAAGTCCACGTAGGCATACAGTTGAGCAGGGGGAGAGAGAGAGATGACACGGAGTCAGGCCAGAGCACACTGTCACACACACACACATACACACACACACACGGCTCGCCAAGCACGCAGGCTCCCCGACAACCGCCGCTCTGCCACGTAGAGAAAAGCCGCCGGGAAGGGGGGAAAAAAACAACAACAACTGGAGTGTGGTAACGTTCAAATGTGCAAAGTACTTACTTGTGTTAGGTTCTCGTCTGCCCGAAAGGTGCAGAAGCTGAGATGAAATTCCACTGGCGAGAAGGTGGGATTGTAAGCGTGACGGATATATACCGGAGCCGCCCACCAATCACGTCCCGCGACGTCATGACGAAGAGTCCGGTTACAAATAACTCCTCTTTCACGTCCGAGAGCAGCGAAACTCTTGTGGCTCAGAAAAAAAGTCACCATTTTTTTTTTTTAGCCCCGAAATGAAGTCTCTTCTCGTGCCCCTTTCTGAGCTACACGTTGCAATCCCGGAGTTCGTACGCGTCAGGACCAGCCGAGGAGTCGCAGGGTTTATTCCCACGTTGTAGTTTTCCAGAGTCCAGTGGTTTAAGGAATAAAGATGGTTAAAAGTTCATGCCGAGTGCAGGCCCGACAGTATCAGTCAAAGAAAACGACACACCTGGCAAATGAGCCTGCACACTTCTTGGCTTCCTCCACTCTCAGAGCCTACTCATTCTCTAGCTGCTAGCTAATGGACTACACAAGGTCATGGAGTCCTCGTTTTGTGTGTGTGTGTGTGTGTGTGTTTGTGCAGATCCCCCCCCCCCCCAAAAAAAAAAAAAAATGTAAGATGAATGAGTGCATCTGAAAAATAAGCTCAGAGAATGTGGCTTTTAAGTCGTCAGGTATGACTCAGCTGTTCGGCTTCCGAGCTGCATCAAGTGGATTTTTTTTTTCGAGCAATTATCAGATTTCACAGATCATTGCTTGATACTGAGAATATAGATCCCCGGCTGGTGGTCTGTCTCAGTCTACAACCTGTAGACCTCACTGCATGGAGCAGATCGCTGTGTGGGTAATTCACTTAGCAACTACTGTTCATGCAAAGTTGAATAGCTGTTATCTATTTCTCCATTAGTTCATGCTTCACTTTCAGGTGCGACATTCATCGGTGGGCCATGAGATGAGGCCAAAAGCTCCAGAGGTCTGCTCGGGGAGGATTTTTCTTCGTTCCAAGAATGAATCTTGCCAGACATGCTTGTGCGCTTCATATGCAATACGTGGGATACCGCGTGTGCCCCGCTGGATCCTCGAGACTTTCTGCAGAGCCGCCTGTTGCTGTTTGCAAAGCAGGGCGAATATTTGAAGACGTCCCCGTCGTCTCCCTCACGACTGAAACAGCAGGCATCCGTTCTCTGACTTCTGGAGAGCCGCAAAGCCAGAGCAGCAGGACAAAACTGAGAAAAGGTGTCAGTTCACTCATCTGTGTCTTGGAACAGGCCTCAGTTTTTTGCCAAAGCTTCACAGCACTACTCCATCATTGTCAAGCTTATCATAATCCATTTTCAAAGGAACTATATTCAGATAGCCCACTAATTAAAAGGGCCATGCCACCCATCAGTTTACTCAGGGTGCAAACTATGAAAACAAAGAGTTGCCTCAGGAAAATAACACTGATGACATAATCAGAATCATCAGTAGTTAAGTTTAAAACCTCAAATATTAAAAAAAACAAAAAACTTCTATAACAGTGGAACAGTTAACAACGTATTGCAAAATGAGAAATGTAGGATTCATGGTTTTGGAAGTTTAATCCATAAGGACTGCAAGTCAGGATTATCGTGGTTTGCTTTTTGATTTTTATAAAGTGTCACATCAGTGGCTAAAGCCACAATATGTGTGTGGTTTCTATTTGGGTTTTTTTGTTGTTTTTTTTTACTATTCTTACAATGACAATATAACAGTAGAACATCAGAGTTCACAGCCACAAAACTTTCCCCTCATTACAAGGCTATCTATTGTAGTGGTATGCATTACACTGAACATGAGTTATTATGCAGCTGTCACTTTGTCGTCCAAAAAGCAAACACTGAATGTATCTAATTTCATCACACGGGGCTTTGTTAGGGAGATCCCAGCCTCTTTGTAGCTGCCGACAACAGATCAAAAAACACAGTGGGAAAAGTGACGAGTCAATCAGCACAGGGTCTATTTCCTCTCTGTTTAGGGATATCTTTATCCTTTGACTAGGCACGCGCTACATGATTTAATGATAATGGTATAAAAACAAAGAATAACGACTGTTAAACGTAGCAAACAGGGGTTTGTACAGAGATTTAAAAGAAGAAGAGATAAGTATCCCTGTGATGGACCAGAGAGCTGGATGACTCATCCCACTGTATGTTGATGACGGGCGTCAGCCTGGGCATGAAGATGTAAAAAATGTTGAACAAATGCAGAAATCACTGATAAATATGACCACTGAAAACAATGGCATGCTTTTAATAGCATGGCGTCTTGCATTTATTGCTGCATTGTGGCTGCATCCCTGCCTCTTATTGATAAACAGAAACCATAACTGAATTGACACATTCAGCGTCTAGAACTTTTGTAGCTGTAATAATATCACCCTATACAAAAAATATCATAAATGATTCTACATAGAAATTACAGAGTAGTGACTACTCCATGACATTGTGTAGCCCATACTGCACGCGACAGTGCAGGGTAATAAGAACACTAAAGTATGTGATGTCAAAATATAACTTTAATGTCTGTTTTCATTTGTAATTTAATTCTGTTATTCTATAGTTCCTCAAGAAGAAATTATTCCCATACTCTTTCCTTACTTTATGCATCGTGAGCACACACACGCCGAAGCAGTGGGCACATTTTATTGAATTTTAAAATTTACATCGGACAAGATCTGTAATAAAACATATAATAAAGAGCTCAGCTTTGATCTACAGTTATATAAAACAAAATGCAGTTCATGCAGTCACTTTATCCCTGATGCTGATATTTGAGCTGTGGATATTGTACCCAAAGCTTTATGCTTTGATGCTGAAGCACGGATCGGAAAACCAACATCTGCGATGAGGCTGTATGACGGCTTTGCACTGTGATAACTTTGCCTGCTTCCTGTTGTAACTGCGCTGGACTGTTCTGTTACTGGATCTGGATTAAAGCTTCTCTCCTCTGAGTCATTTATCCATGGCCAACAACCCAAACCATTCAGCCGAAAACTCCTTTCTCACATATACACCGATCAAGCATATGATTATGACTGCTGCGTGTTTACCATAGAATATAATGCAACAGCCCTGCAATAAAGGCTCCCTTCAGGAGGAGTTTTATGTTGGATTTTTATTGAAGCTTTTTCACATAGGTTTTGGCATATTTTGGTAATTGTCATCAGGACTGTAATGTGTGATGCTGTTGAACTAGCAATAGGGTGACAAACGTTTAGGGACACCTCTCAGTATAACCCAGGGCAATTCAACAGCATCACAAATAACAACTCCAACAGCAACCATACAGATATCTCAACACCTCTTTCAAACAGATGAAATAAGAATTCAACATAAAACTCCTCCTAAGGGGAGATTTACTGCACTACCGTTGCATTACACTTTATAGTACGCATGCAGTGGCCATGATGCTGTGCTTGACTTTTGCATGTTAGATAAGATCCATTCAAGATGTTTTGTAAAACAAACTTAAGTTTGCCTTTGGTGCCTGCGGGCTACACGGTAATAAACCATACTGCACTACCCATTCGTCACTATTTTGGTCATGTTTAACATCAAAATGTGCTGACATAGTATCTTACTTGATTATTTGGGCATTTTCTGCACAGTGTTCCACTAACATACAGTGTGCAGCGTAAATTGTATCACTGGCACAAAACGGGCACTAGAAAGACATTTTTTTGTATTTATAATGAACAGGAATCTGAATATATGGTGCAGATATGTGATCAGTCTGCAGAGGAAGGCGGTAGGGGGCGCCCTTTCACAATACCAGGAATGTCTTTTTTTTTTCTTTTTTCCCCCAGACTTTTATTAGCTCTGCCTGACTCCTCTATTATTGCAGTGCTGCTGTTAACGCAAGTTAACATCCAGTTCGTCACACCGGAACCGTGGAGATGGCGGGGGACTAAAGTGTCTCACTTAAAATCTGTAACACTTAAATCTGTAACGGTCTCGTGTGCGCTCATGGTCCACCTCTGGCCCAAACTTTTCTCATTAGCCAGGTCAGATGAAAGATTAACCCCCCTTTTTTTTGTTATCACCAACCTGAAAGTTACACACACACGCAAAAAAAAAACGTTATCAACTTCCAGCGAGGCCTTCTCGGTCAGACGCGGCAGCCCCATCTGCGAGGCTTCTCGGGGTCTCTCCCCCATCCACCGCGGCCCTTATAAAGAGGGGAAGGTAGAATCTCCGCTCCTCAGCCGCGCAATCCGCCGCCCCGGCTGGGCCAATGGCAGGACGCGCGAGGCCGCCGCAGCCAATGGCAGCCGTGTGACTGCGCACCCGCTCGGACGACGACGACGACGGACGGGACAGACGACGACAGACGACCATGGAGCTCAGCGCCTCCGCCGTCCTCCCCCCGGCGGCGCAAACTTTCAGGACTTAAAGTTTCGCCTCGAGCCGGGACGGTGAGTGCCCCCTCGCCCGCCCGGCGGCTTTTTAAGGGGCCGCGTTCGTCGCGTCGGGCGGTCCCCGACGCGCGGCGCTGTTTTCCGGACGCCGCTCAGCGGTAATTAGCGTGGACTCGGCGTCGCTCGCTGTCGGCGAAACTTCGGGTCTGCTGAGGCAATTAACGCCACGGTAAATATGTGACTCCGCGTTCGCGAATCGCGCTCCAACCCAGTTTCTTTAGAAAAAATATGTTTGCAACCGCGGTGCCGGAGACTTAAACAACCCCAGGATGCAACTTAACTCGCGTCTTTTGCAACATTCCCAGTGTCCTCGGGCTGAACCGCGCAGTGGCTCAGGTAGCGCTGCGGAGCAAAAGTAGCACGTTTTAGCCGGAACTTTTCTTTCACGTGCTATGAATGGACCTCGCGTGTCCGCCGACAGCCGCGGCGACACGCACTCAGAACCTCATCGGCACCGCAGCCGTGATATAACACCGGTTTGTGGAGCTTGGTGCGGCGACTCATTCGCGTCGTGCCCGTCCTTTTGCAGGAGGTGGGGGAGCGGCCCCGCGCGGCAGCCATGGGGGAGATCGAGGGTTCATACCGGGTCCTGCAGACTCCGGGCACAAGACTGGGGGCCCAGTTCAATGCAGGTATCAGCACCCTGGAGCCGGGCCAAAGCCTCAGCGGCAACATGGCCAGCGGGAGCAAAAGCCACGGGAGAGGACTACAGATCCGTGTTCAGGGGCTGGACGAGTCCCAGGAGTTCTTTGACATCGATGTGAGTTGCAAATCTTGCACCTGGAAAACGCATCTCTGTGTTTCCTCTGTTTTTATTTATTTATTTTTGCACTGTGTTAAGAGTCTGCCGTTCACTCCCCAACTTCCTCGCCGTGCCATGTTTGCGTGATGGTGCTCCGGCTGGTGACAGATGCAACATGGCTTTGGCCGTGAAATCCCTTCCCTCCTTAAGGCTTCTTATGCGGGCAACTTAGTGGAACTCATCATGGCACTTTTTTTAGTTCGCTTGCTGGGAATTCTGCTCAAGGCCAGAGAGGTTGTCCTGCAGGGCTCCTCCAGGAAGATGCTCCATAGTACACATGCCAATGTACACACATTTACATTTACCACTTGACTGGTAGAGTTGTTTTATAAATCTATATACCGGTTGTGACCAGTTGCTTTGAACTGATGTTGCCAAAAAACGGGCACGTTGGGCAGGTCCAGACTTTGTTGAGTAGATTTTTATTTTTCTACACTTTCTAGCCTCTTAAACCCAGAGATTATTTGGCTACACTTTATTTCACCTACAGCGTGTTTGTTTATTTCTGTTGCCATTTTTGACCTATGTATTTCTAAAATCATTTACATGAGTGAATCTAGAGAGGATTGGTTGCTGATGTTCTTATTTGTTATGATAATCGTGGAGATGAGTCAATCTCTTTTAAAGGTTTCCAGTTCATTTTGATTGAATTAAATTCCAGATCTGCGCAGCGCTTTCCTGTGTTTGCTTACCAAGTTGCTGCGAGAGTCACTCAGAAAGCACATAGGAAGTAATAAGGAAGCCACTTTATCAGAACAGGTTTCCTGTCTTTTCGGGTTGGTCAGGGTTATCAAAGTGAAGTCTCCTCACTGAGAAAACAAACAGGTCATTGACCCGCTGATGAAGTTTAAACCTGTAATATAACTGGACCTACATGCTGCTGGTTCTGTTATTGTATTCAAATGCTGGCGCTCCTCTATGCTAAATCCTTGCAGCCACAACAGTAACGGTTTTGACAGATGTAGTTTGGAGCCACTGCTGAGACAGACATGTCATAATCTTATGCACCATATGTCGTCTCAGAGTCTTAAGCTTATAGAAATTGACAAGACAAGTTTAATTTGTATGGAAGTGGCTCCATGTGGCGCTCAGTCTGGAGGTTAAGAAACTTTCCAGATATTTTGTCAGTTTTTTAGGAGGATGTTTAGCCGTGCGTGTGTCTGGAGAGATGAATGGAAGCCTCTGCACATGGCGTTGTTACGAGGTGGCAGACAGAAATACATGGCTGCAAAAAGGGGAATGACGGCAATCCTGTTGTCAAGCAGACTGTCGTTTGCCAAGAACAAGATGGCTTCTTCTGAGAGGCTCTGTTGTTCAGCGCTGCTCCACATTGCTTCACATTGCACTCCTTTCGGTCCGAGGAGTCGTGGGCCGGTCAGACTAGCATCTGTGCACAGAGGGATTGCAGAGCTTTAGATGTTGTTTTCACTTGAAAGGAGCGACCAGCGTAACTTGTTTGGCATTATTATTTGCCTGTCTATTTCCACCAAAGTAAACGGAGTGAAGCAGCTGCATTACTTTTCCCAGGGTTGTAATTGTAGTTTTTTTTTTCCGCCTGCTGACTCTACATAAAAATAGACTCAAAATTGCAGTGTTGAATGTTTGAAACGGTTGTGGCCTTCAAGCAGCGGCCTCTCCTCGCTGTGGCATTTCAGTCGTTAAGCCGCCCAACTTTGGTGCACACTTGGGCACAGTCAGTGTTACCTGCTGCTCTCGCTGTGCGTAGTGTCGAGAAACATGCGCTACTCATGTCAGAAATATGTTAGAATTCCCATCTCTGCCACATTAGAAAGTACTTTTCAGCCATGTTATTCATGGCACATCTGACCCTATGTTATGCTGAGCTTAACATGCAGGTATGCCTCGAGGAAAAAATAGGACGGGATTCACCAAGGTTTCTGTTGATGTGGGAGAAAGTTTTATTGAATGTTTCATAAGTTTTGTTTGAGTGAATTAATCAGAGATGATGTGAATGAGGACAAGAATACATTGAGACAGTTCAGTTTTTTTTAATAATAAAAATGATTTGTGCTTTGCTGGCACAGAATCTGAAAAATATTCACAAATGAAATTAACAACAACAGCAATTGACGACAACAACAAAAGAACAGCCAGTTTTATTATTTTAAACATCTGTGTTGGCCCACAATTTCACAATCGGTGCATCCCTGTGATCATATGGTGCAATCGTGTTCGTGGATTTATGGCAGTATAATGTCTTTGGCCTGGAACAGACAAATCAGATCAGAGCATGTGTGCTTTCATCTGCTGGCCGTCATGTGCTCGCAGGTACCTGGCATGGTCATCATCAGCAGACATTTGCTTTCACGGCTCCCTTCCACGGGCCCCTCCCACAACCAGCACAGGAGAAAGCTCAGCCTTGTGGTTTCTGGACAGGGAGGCAGGGCCGCCAGGGCAGGCAAACACAGGCCTCTTTTATGCAGCCCAGCCAGCCCCTTTGCGGGCCTTAACTTCCAGCTCAAAGCTCGCTAAAAGGCTAAGGGTGGGTTGTGGAGCCAAGCAGTTTTAAGGCTGCAGTACAGTCGGGGGTGGGAGGGAGTCTGGCCGGTCTTTGCTTTAGTGTTAGCAAACAAGCACATAAATAGCAAGGTTGACAACCTGAATTGAGGGAAGGTGGGGGCGGCTTCTGGTGTTAAAAGAGCGGAGGAACAGTCATTGCGAGTACAAAGTTTGAGTTGGCCGGTGGGGGAGGGGACACGCTCGGGAGCGAAGTCCTGCAACAAGTTTGGGCCAGGAATGTCAACCAGTGGCCTGCTGTTGAAATCACAATGCAGTGATGTCTGTAGTGGATGATGGAATGTGTCAAACTTTCCACCTAAAGACACCAGTGAGACGAGAAGAGTGAAAAGCACTGACACTGTCATTTCAGACTCCAGTTGTATCGAGGTTAAGTTACATTAGACAAGTGTATTTTTGAAAGAAGAATGCTCGCTCTACTCATGACACCATTTCTGGTCTCTGCTGGTCTCATGTTTTCTTTGCAAAAAACTGGCTTTAGGGTCACAAATGTCATTCTTTGTCTTTTACTTTATAGTTAAACATGCTAGCAATCAATTGCATGTTAACAATTAATTGCTAATTATTCACAAGAGATGAATAATTAGTCTTTCTCTCAGTATAGGTTTTTCTTCATCGTGGCACCTTTTTGTGATTGTAATGAAGTACCAACAATGTAAACGAGCAGAAAAAGTAATTAGCATTGGTGTAATAGTGTTGTAACACTCTGGAGTTAAAGCGCTCCAGCAGTCAGTAGTTGTAGTCAACTTGATGGTGGAAAGTAACTGTGCCTTGATTTTTCCCTTAGTTTCATCACACAACTTTTCAGTGTGGTTAGTAATTGTACCTCTCGAGGTGATGCCATAGTCGGGTTCACTTTAGCTCATTAGCTCACAAAACCGCTTAGCGTCCGCTATGTTTATCTACATTATAGCCGCCATAAAGTAAATCCTCCTGCATCACTACAGCGTTTTTAGTTAGCACCGGTGTGATGGTTTGTTGGGAGTTCGAGGGTCCACTTTTGACTTGCACTTAACCCGTGGGGTTATGACTTGCTCAAGTGACACAGCGTTTACAATGTTCTGTATTTGTGTTATATCACGATGTCGCAATACCGACAGCGAGCACTGTCCTCTTTTTATAGCGTAATGCCTCCAAGCTGGGCTTCTCCTCTCCGGTAGTGCCAGCAGTTTTTCAGTACTTCAGAGAGGTACTCCCTCTCTAGGTGTAAAAGTTAGATTATGTGAAATTCCCGGAGAAATGGTACCCAGGATGTGCATTGTCAGTTAACACGTTCTTGATGAATTCACTTCTTAACAGTAATTCATCAGTAAATAATTAATCATTAACATGCCCTGTTGAGTGTATCTGGGTTTACACAGGTGCCCTGAACAGAAGGCACATTGAAACACGTGATGCTGATTACCACCGTGTGTGTCATTAGCCAACTGTTAACAGGTGTGTCACACAGCCAGGCAGTGAAAAGAAATCATCTCTTTATTATTTAAAATCGGGGGTGGGGGGGGGGCTCCATTCAGGTCAAACAGTCATCAAAGAACCTGCTGAACTTTGAAATGTCTTCCCCACAGACTTGTAAAAGTCATGTGCAGAGCTTTACATTGCATGTCAGCGGGAAATCTCCTGGTGGCAAGACCTAAACAATGTACACCCCACTGTGCCAAACACAAGCCCCAACACACCCCTGCTGACAGTGGGAGGTTCCACCGGCGCTCACTGGAGTATCAACGTCTGAGTGGTAAACCTGTAATGCAAGATACGCCCACGTCTTGCGTTTGAGTCAGGCTTGTTGATACTCGGCCAACATTTTCGATCTGTTTTCTGATTGTGAGTTTGTGCATAAGAATGCCCGTCCTCACACAAACACACGCCTGGACAGTAGATTTGTCTCCCAGCGAAACATCTGTTTGTCATAATCCCGGCTGCTTTCCGCGCTTGATTGTGTGACCTACTGACCCGCCTTAAGGTTGGAGCTCAGAGATGGGCGCTCAGAGCCTCAAGTTGGTGTGAACAGACTGCATGTGATCTCACGGTCACGTCACACACCCACTGGAAATTAAAATACCAGATGTGCTTTTTAGCTCGTAGCCCAGGAAATGACACATCTATTCGCAGCTCGCATTTAGAATGAGCTTCTTGCAGTGAGCAGGCGAGTGTAATCCCCCTTTTGTTACCAACACCACCAAGTAGACAACCCTAGTGTTAGTAGGTCCTGCGGTTGGCCATTATTGCCCAAATGAAATAGGAATGTTTTGTAGTTTGTTTGTTTTTTTTGAGGAATTGACACTTTTTGAGGGTTGGAGTTAATGCTGGGAGAGGCTCACTCGCTGCGGGAGCTCACTTTTCTCAAACCATCTTCAAAATCTTGTTATCGGGGTGATGTGGTGCTGCTCTGGTTCGTCTCACGGTTTCATGCACAATATGCTCACTCGGGTTATGTATGGTTTTAATTTTTTCAGCCGGTCAGGCTCATATCCAATTGTCTGTTTCTTTCTCTTGCTCTTTTGTTAGACACAGCTGACAAATATGTGGAATAAATATGTAATTTAACAAACAAAATCACAAGCAGCACTGATACTTTTTTTGTTTTTTTAGAATAAATAGCGAGTGTAGGTAGGTTTTGATGTGAGGGGGGAGAAATCATTTATCATTTATCCATGTCAGATCATTTTTATTTCCGTCAATTAGCTACAACTTTAAAACCACTGATTGGTTTAGTATGAGGGGGGAAAACACAACAGCCCGGCAGTAAATTCTCCCTTTGTCAGTATTCTAATTTGTTCAATTGAAGTGTTTGGCAGATGTGTTGAACTACTTTGTTAAATTGGATGTAGAAAATTAACATCATCTCTTAGTTTGACTAGAATAGCTAAACAGCACCAAAGTAAGATTTATTGCAAGACTTTTGACCGTTTACCGCAGTTGAGCTTTCACACTGCCGCTGTGACATTAGTTAGTTAACAGCTGTTGCACTGATGCGGAAGCCAAGCGGGTCTTGGCAGATACACAAAACCAAGCCACCAAGTCCTTGCAGACATACAGTATGTAGGCACTGTTTACAATACTAAAGTTTAAGTCTCTTTTTGGGTATCCAGAACATTGCATTTTTTAATTGGTTCTGATTTGCAGTTCCCATCCCTAATCACCACTCACTTGTCTGTATTTGTTTGGGTTTCTTTTGCACGTATTTTATAAGGCCCGGCATCCTTGCTGTCATTGTAAATATGTGAGGGCACTCCCCCTCCGTGGACCATCACCTCATGGTGGTGGAGGAGTTTGAGAGTCCTGATGATCCCAGGAGCTATGTTGTTGGGGGTAGCAGCCCCTGGTAGGGTCTCCCATGGCAAATTGGTCTTTGGTGAAGGGTCAGACAAAGAATGGTCCATAAAGACACACATGGGAAGAAAAACATCAAAGGACCAATGTGTCCTGCCTGGAGGGTTACCAGGGCCCCAACCTGGAGCCAGGCCTGGGGAAGGGGCCTGTAGGCGAGCGCCTGATCTCCGGGCCTTTGCCAATGGGGCCCTGTTCAGGTCCAGCCCGAGGCAGAGACATGGGTCCATCCTCCAGCAGGCCCACCACCTGCAGGAGGAACCATGTGGGTCTGGTGCAAAGTGGATCGGACGGCTCTACACTGCTGCTCCCGCGACCCGGACCTGGAGAAGTGGAAGGAGACGAGACAAACCCATTTGCACAAGTCTACATTATGATATTCCAGGTGGAAATGATTCTGGCTATTAGTTTGGGCATGTGTTATTCACAAGTGTGAAGCCACTGCTCTGCATACTCGCCGTGTTTTCATGCAGGAGGAGCCAAGGCGGATGTGCAAGGTCATTTTTGATAGTTTGCTATCTTGGAGAAGTAATAGCCCAGTGAAAAATGTCATCCCTTCCTCCTCCGATTGTGGAGGATAGAGCTGAGTTTGAGGAGAAGGCTCGAGGGATTTACTCTTCCTTTGCACTTGAGTGCTGTGAACGCAGTCTGACCTTCCTTTTTAGAGGGTTAATGAGTAACACAAAGGAGGGGGCTTCGAAATAAATACCACCCAAACCAAAGTAGATTTATCATGAAGACCACAATGGGAAGAACATTTTATTTTAATTTGCTTCTGTTTTTTTTTTTTTATCTAACCGGTCACTCTGCATTATTTTTCACAGCCAGGTAAATTACATTTTAAACAACTGATATCGGTTTACCCCATCCCATGACTAAATCCGATAATGATGTCTCAAACTGCTATTTATGCTTTCACTTTGCATTTTAAACACCTCGGAAGACCGCAGATTACCATGTGTTAATTCAGTCTCTAGATCACGTTGCACAGTCTAGTTGCACTTTGTGAGCCTGACGGAGAAACTTACAAAAAAGGATTACTGTGTGGAAAGGTTGCTTTAATCAGCATGGAAGATTTGCTTTTGCTCTAATAAGTTTGTTTACACAGCTCCACAGATATTGGATCTGTCAGCTCAGAGCTCTGTATGAAATGGCGGTGACTGAGCCTCGCCGAGTTAGGTAAACCATGACCAAACACCTGAGAGTGTTCCTTATATTTGACCGCTGATGCATTTTGAGCACTCGCTGATGCCGCCTGGATCCTATGTTTGGACTGTACTCAAAGACAACCCGGGGAAAGTATTTTAACACACCAGATTTTGTTCCCTGGTTGAGTCTGGCTGTAATCAGACCCTGTAAATGCATGGAAAAAAATGGTACTTTACAACAGATTCCTAAATTTATGAGGTTGTGTCATTAGGTTTCACCTGCAATTTATAGATTTTCTCAATGCAGAACATATGATTGTATCATAGCAATGAAAAGACGGAGTACAGTAAATCTCCAGTTGCTTTCGAGTTGTAATGCTTTTGCTTTTGCCAATGCAAAGCAGTTCTTTTTATAAGGCTTTTAAAAATACTATTTTACATTATAACCAGATGTTTGGGGCTATAATTTTCTCAAAAAGTCACAGGCTAGGATTCCAAACCTCAAGTGCAGTGTGCGTTTAGTACATAGTAATTAGTTCTTCATTTAGTGAAAACAAACCCAGAACGTTGAAGGTGAACTGCAGCAGACTTCCTGCCTTTTGATTTGGCTGCAGTCTGTGCTGGGCCAGATAACAGCAAACGTACAGTAGGGCACAATTTTAGCAGCTGACCGGCTCATCCAAGTTGATGAAACTATTTGAACCGACAGAACATATGTGGCCGTAAAACGCACGTTGGAGTGGATCATTTACAGATGCCAAATATTTTCTGCACCATGCAGACAGACGGCGGTTGTTTTGTATTCAGCGAGAGCACATGAATGGCCTTCCTGACCCCAGCCCGAACGAAAATGAGTTCTGTAGTCATCTCATATCTGCCTTTTCCAAAATGGTGCAGTTTATCCTTTAATTGATCCTTTAATTGTGGTAAAATGTTTCATCAGTGGGCCTTTTTAAGAGCTCGCCGAAAGTAATGATTCCCTTTTCTCTGTTGTTCTTTCTTTCAGCCAAAATCTTTTGGACAAGCCCTTCTCTCTGAGGTTTTCCAGAGAGGCAACCTCATGGAGAGCGATTATTTCGGCCTCGAGTTTCAGAACATGCAGATGAACTGGGTACGTACACTGCTAGACGTGTGTTTGCATGTCCGGTTTGAAATTGACACATCAAATTGTCTAGGAACTCTCGTTATTCATGTCAGTGGTTAACTAACCAGTGACGGCAAGAAACATTTTAGAAGTTTAAAAGGTCACAGCTGGATGACAACACAAGTTGATTTCCTCTTGCTTTGCAGAGCAGTGCAAGTAGTTGTTTTTCCTGGACTTCAGCACTATGTATGAGTGTATATATATATGTGTGTGTGTGTGTAAAGCAATATTTTAACTTATCTGGCAAAAGTGCCCATACACAAATGTCAGACTTTCCATTGTTGTATT
>CAAKHG010008178.1:2630-17310 GCA_901007715.1 Dactylopterus volitans
TCCCTGAGATGGGCACCCCTGTGGGCCCTGTTAGAGAATCCCAACCCCAGACTGATATAACATGGCTAACACAGCACCCCGGCTTTCAACATGCTATCTGGAAAAGCACATGACCTTGAGGCAGGATCCGTGTCCTCTGCAGGCCAGGAGACACGAGTGTGTTGAAGATGATGAGCCGCCTACACGTCGATGCATTCTGATGAGGTTTAGTTTCTTCACTATCTACATTACTTTTTTTTTTGTTAGACTGTCAATATTGAGGTTGTGTCCCACAACTGGTCAGCATATAGGGGTGGCCTATGACATTCTGGGTAGGCACATCAGGAAATCCTAACTTTCTCCCCTGCCATCAGAGGAGTTTTCAAAAGAGAGAGGAGGTAAAGGTTTTGGCCTCATTTGAGAGATAAGCAGTAAAAAGGTATCCCAGTCATATAGTGTAAGTACCTTATATGAGGTTTGGGTGTCTTATGTACATATACACAAATGCATGAATGGTTAGACGTCTGTGCAGCAGTAAACTAAGGCCAATAACAAACTGAAGCGTCTTTAATGCAGACTTCAAAATAAAGCTCTACAGTCCCTCATTCGTAAAAATGTTTTTTTTTTTTTGCGTCTTGTCTTGACTGGAGATGTCACGTCAGTGTCACACTTGTGATATGACAGCATTCATGTGTGTCAGGAAGGAATTCTCGTGCCAATAGCTGGGTTGTCAACAATGAAAGACGGCTTTGGTAAGAGAGTCCGAAGGGCGAAGCTTTAATCCAGATTCAGCAGTTTCAGAACAGACAGGTGTGGTTGTTAAGTTAAAGAGGTTGAGCGCTAACTGGTACAGAGATTGGGTTTATGATGCACACTTCAGCATCAAAGCTACACTAGATGACGTCAGACAACATCATCAAGCATGCAGTTATAAACTGTAAAGCCTAAAGCAAGAAGGACAGCCGAGCCAACATTATTATCTTTACACCATCACACGGATGTAAACGGGCTTTCTTACAAAGTGTGTTATGGACACATACACAGAATTAAACTGAAGCTGTGCATTTATTTGAATTTTGTCTATAAATAGACCTGTAGTGGACATAAATGCGAGATGATTAAGAAAGCATCTGGTGCATGAGATGCACTAGTAAAAAATGATTTCAGTGGAGACCCTGGGTAACTCCATATCACATTACACCGAAAAATGAGAAGTCATTACGTATAAGCAAGTGGTAAGAAAGGAGTCAAACATGCTCTCTTGCAAGACTGAGAAACATTAAATTAATGAATGAATAAATTTAAAAAACCTAGAAATTTGTCTTTCAACAGTATCTGTGCTGCGTTCACACTCGTGTCCTGGTCCATGAAACCAGGATGAGCCTTCATTGCTTGTCTGCAGGACTTGACAGTGGAGTCGTTGCTTTTTCTGGAAACTCTGTCTGGACAGCCAGGATGAAAAAAGATTTTAGAATTTACCTGAACATTGTAACACTTGTACAACCACGCAATCTAATAAAACAGCTCTGCCGCAAAATGAACAACTTTTATGGAACCTGTCATTTGAGATGTTATTTGACATTCAATGGAGCGCGTCGTGTTGGAGATGTAAGCCTGTTTGGTCGTGACAGATCTTTATAATATTCTGCCCTCTTGTGTTATGTAAACAGATGTGTGGCATGCGAGTAAATTAATGCAAGCTTATGAACGATGGAGAGATGCACAGTTGGTGGAGAATGACGGATGAAGAGAAGGCATCTGGTTCTGGATCTCTACCATGACTACAACAGTGGCTGAAGGTTCACCTGCTCTGTGTGTAGCTGCCGCAGCTCACAAAACCTTTATAAAACACCGACATTAGTGTTACACAACATGAAAATACTACAAATCGCAGATGTATTAGCAGTGAAAACAAGGTTACCGGGCTGTAAAGGTCAGGGTTTTTAAGATAGCATAATGATGCTACAGATACCTCCTCATATAATACCTTTTCCAGACTAGCTTGCTAACGCTAATGAGAAAGTCCAGTGGCAGATATACTTACAGCACATAGTGAACTTTGGAAAACCAATCCTACAGCAACGATTTTTCGCTTTCGTCGAGCTGAATATCCGGTGGGTCAATCACCTTTGCACCCACCGTCGGTGGACGTGAGAGCTGCTGCTGATGCTGATGCTGCGCTGACGGCGGACCTGGTGACCTTTTGCATGCACTGAACTAACCGCACGAGCTCTCAGTCTCCCCCGGCTTCTATTTTCGAAATCCTTCCCCGAACTGAATATTGCCAAATGAGCTTCCACATCCAACGCCGTTTGTTGCAACAAATGCTGCGGCGAAGTCCCATCTCTTCTCCACGTGATGCAAACCAGGAAAGCTCGCGTGGTTTGCTTTTTCCATCAGGAAATGAGTGGACACTTGTGGTGCGCTGACAAGTTAGACTTAACCTTTGCAAACACGATAGTTTACCATGATGGTAAATGGTAAAATGCAGGCGGAGACTACCGAAGTACAGCCAAACTCACAAAGTGCCGTCTGCTGGTATTTGTCTGAATCTGAGATAAAAGAAAACGTCTCCCTCCTGTGATGTAATTTGAGATTTGTTGGGGAAATAAATGTGTTTTCACGTATGAGCGCAAAAAAAAAAAAAAAACCCCGCCACATTTCATCTCAAACTCTGGCCTGATAAAAAGGTAAAAACCCCTGCACTAACTTTTCAAACTTCTCATTTTCGGAAAAAAAGATTAAATCAGCAACAAAACGACACAACATTAAAGACTGTAATAAATAAACACAAATACTGTGCATTTTTTAATGTACATAAGATATTAAAGAAATGTGGAAATTCAGCAAATTATGGTGCAACTACAAGCTCTGCTCTTGGGTTCAAGCTGGGAGATCAACTATAAAGCTATTCCAGTGTTCATTTTCTTGATATATTCTTTTTTTTTTTTTTTTTAGCAGGATTTATATTTTTCTCTTTGTTTTCTGTTGGAGGAGGGGAATCTCCAACACCCTCACAAATGTTGAGAGCTGTGTGACGGTGACCTGGCCTGCTGGCCTCGGGATAGCTACCAGCTCAGGCAGAGCAGGTGATGACAGCTCCAACACAATCGGACATGCTCAAATACAGCACATCGTCACCATATCATGTCAGCGCAGCGTCTGCCAGAGGGAACTGCTGTGCTCTGCTGCACACCTCTGAGATGAAGTTACAGATTAGTTTCTATTTATATGTGAGGCGTTACAGCTACTCAAGGACCAGCTGAGTAGAGCAGATAAATTACATGCGACCTTGTTTGGTGTGATTTATTTAAAAAAGGAAAAGAAGAAGAAGAAAAAAAAAACATGCTTCCTGTTTGTTATGCGAGTCGATAATGACTTGGATAGTTGCGATGCTGACAGTCTGCTGCTGACATTTTATTTCACAAGGAGGAAGTAATCATGCCACATCTATCTATCTGGAGAACAGGGAAATATTTGTGTGTTTGCGAGTGTGTGTGTGTGTGTGTGTGTTAGTGTGCGCGCATGCCTGCGCGCCTACTGGCAATAGCTTTTCCATTTGTAACAGATTTTTAGCTCTCGTTGCGGCAGCCCAGCATATTTGACCCTGATACACCCAACAAATGGCTAATTTAGAAAACAGTTAAGCTGCACTCCCACTGCTTTCATTATAAAGCTCATATAATCAAACTCAGGGGGCTCCTCTTCATAAGGATGCTCAGAAACGCACTAGCAACTCCCTGTTAGTCAAAGGCTGTACGGCTGCATAAGGTCAGCTGCTCTTTCATGAAATGAAAGAGCAAGAAACCAGCTGAAATCTATAAAGTGCACAGTTTGTATCTTTTGAATGCACATTAATTGTAAAGGGAAGAAGGCGGCACAGGGCTGAGAGGCTGAGAAACCATTTACACCTCAGCGGCCTGAGAGGTAGTTGCTGCAATGTTGGTGCAGCTCATTGTTAAGAAGGCACCGTATTTCTATGTTTTTTTCCTATGGGCTCGTCAAATGGGGGCAAGTAATGAAGAAGATGTTTGGATTTAAAGGACTCAGCAAGCTGGTGTCGGCCTAATATCACTTGAGACGCGTGCATGTGTGTGTGTGCGCGCGCGCGCGTAGCGGCCATTTGACAGGCAGTCACTGAATTGAAGCATTCTTCGGGTATTTGCTGACAAATGACCAACAATCCGTCACTCTGCCCCGTCCTTATCCTGTTTGTTTTAGAAGCGGTTATCATGGTGATGTCGATGCTGGAGATGCAGTAAGACGCTGGCTGGTAAAAGTGTCGGAGCAGCATTGGTAAGACTGTGTGTATTAATGTTTTCCTCAGTCACCGACTCAGTGATGGACTCAAATCGTAAACATTGGAGTAAGATAATTGAACAACTGTCTGCTTTAAGACCATATTGATAACAAATACAAGTCAATGGCGCTCAATCACTGCCACTGAATTTCCCTCACCTATTTTTCTTTGCCATTGAGCTTTGTAGATTGCCAGGACATCTATGGAAACTTGCGAGTGTATTTTTTTTAATGAGATTTTATTCTTTTAGTGTCTGCGCAGTACAGAGGAAACTAAGATGGCAAAATCACTGGCTCCCATTGAACTGAATAAAGAGTTATATTGTTATTTCAAAGCAATAATCATAGAGATTTTCATCAAAGCAAATGTGTGTTATGTAACTATCTTGCCAGACCATATAACACAATGGTGATTGAGGATATGGTGCACATGGAAAGCTGAATGAGGCAGGTGTCTGTGGAGACATCTACAAAAGAAAATGGTTTAAGTAAGTGTGTTTGCAAAACCTTCATATTGGCAGCTACATAAACGCAAGTTTTCATCTTACAAAACATTGATTTGTATTTGGAAGTTCTCGCAGTAAATGTGTTTGTGGCGAACGATCAGTTACTAAAAACGGAGTGAGTCAAGGAACCAGAAGGTGCAGCCGCATGCGGCCGTAAGATGTAAGATGTAGGAAATGGGCTGCTACTTTTAACGCTTCACTGTGACCTCCTGTGCTCTAGGCTCACTCATGTCCTATGCAGCAATCAGATCATAGTTACTCAAAGAATTATGGGGAAAACAAAAGCCGGTTATCGTCTGACTTTTCATCATTTATTCATGATTCAAATGTATTATTAAACTGCACTTGCTTTTACCACCAGTGGCTAAAAGTGTTGTTGGATGAAACGGGGAGGAAATCTTCAGAATTACAAGTACAGAGATATACCACCCTGCGAAGACCATATTTTCTATGAAGCTGCAATGCTCTATGGTTTCGTATCTAAGCAAATTATACTCCTGGCCCCTAAATGACATGATTGAACCACTGCGCACAATACTGCTGATTAGAATGTAATTAAAGCGTAAACTGCTTTCCCCCCTCACAGATGTATTCAATCAGCATGCCATTAGTGAACACATCATGCTATGGACACCAGTGACAGAGTGTGAGAGTGAAACGCGCCTCTCCTCCAGTTGCTTTCACACTGTTGATATTAAAAAAATGGTAGCATTGCCTGCTGTTTTGATGAAAATCCACAAGTAATTACCAAGCTCATTATGGGACTGCATAACTACCTGATATTTTATGGAACGATTCCATGAAAATTTTTATTTATTTATTTTTTTTGCTGTTGTTGGAAGCTTTTCTCACCTGTTGCCATGTGCAAAAATATATTTAATATTTTGACGTGATCCAACCTACTGTCATCCCAGCTCGTCAAACACCAGCCTCTTTGTCAAAGTCCCCCATGTTCGTAGGAGGAGCAGCAGGTTCTCATGTCACTTTGTGTGGCAGAAGCACCCAAAGTTCCCTAAACCCCTTTTCCCTAAACCTACCCATTAGTTTTTAGTGCCCAAACGTAGTCAGGCTTCAACTGTAGCACTCAATTGTCAGAAAAACACAAGTAGTAATGGTAATGTAATGGTTTTGGGAAGCACTGTAAACTGTTAATGGTGACAATCGCTGTGGACCCTCACGACTCGTCGCAAATGAGGGAGTGGCGGTTGCAAATAGAGAAACCTGTCCAACTGCAAAGGGAGGTGCTTTTCGGTTGTTTGGTTAACTGGGATGAACAGTCAAGCCACATGATCGCAAAATGGCGTCCACCCTCCGAAACATCAGCCCAGCTGAGCTTGAACTGCTGAGATAATGAACGCAGCTAATTTTTTGCGCAGTCTTCTCAATGAGCCTCATATGTTATGCAAGTTCAGATACTGACGCCAACAAATTGTTGTCGTTTCATTAAGCCCGGGGTATTTTATACACGTGTCAATGCTGCAAATACAATGATGTAGTAACAGGAACAATACAATATTCAGATGTGGCTTACACAAACAGGTGGTAGCATGTTCATTGTCTGCTCACTGAGATTGTTTAAATCTGTGTTGACAATATGAACATCTGATCAAAAAGAAGAAACAGGCATTGATATCAAACACAGCTTCTCCACACTGTTGTATGCGGCAACATTTTTGCCGTGGACCTCTCACGGGTGTAGCGACAGAATACGGGCAGTTGGAAAAAAAAAATAAAAAATCAGCAATGGACCGCAATCCAAACTTCAGTGATCTTGACAAAAAACAACTTTAATGATGAGGCTTGTCAGTATTCCAACAGGACATGATGAAGAACTTTGTTTTGCATGTGAGCTGACACTTCCACAAGCAAACTCATTATTGTTGTCCCTCACTGTGTTTCAACCCACAGGAAAAGAAATGGAGCAAACACAGAAAAGTGAGAACATCTCATGTTCTCCACTCGTGCACAAATGCAACACGAGGAAGACTAGAAAGGGCTTGCGGTGCATTTAAGTTTGGCATCCTGCCGTGTGTGGCATCAAAAAGATTTTGCTGATGTGCAGAAATATGAAAAAAGTGACCTTATAAATACTAAGACTATTCCACCCGAGGAAAATTGATTTATGGATGCGCCCAAAAACAATATACATTTACAATACAGTCAAGCCTGCTCGTCGTAAATATGACTGGGGCGAAGAAGGCAACCAAACGACAATATTATTGAGCAGTAAAGTCCATGCATTAGAGGAGGTCTGGATGAATGCGTGAACACAGGGGATGGCTGTCAATTACATGTGTCTTGCTCCGCAAATCAGATGGCTAATTTAGAAAAGAGACTTAAAATGCCCGTTTCATATTTATATACAACTTATTCTCAGGCTCCACTAGAGTAGTTTGCATGATTCAAAATTTAAAATGTATTCATCTTTCAGTGGCCCTTTTTGCAGCCCCTCAGTCCCATTCTCTGCCAGAGACAAGATGTTAGCTCAAATCTCTTCTGATTGGCCTACTTCCAGAAACTGAGGGGCAGCATCCCTGCAATGCTATTATGTTATGAAAAGCATAAGTCCCCTTCATGTTACCATCTAATCTTCTAAAGAAATTTAGCCCAAGAGGGGAATATTTCTTTATAGTTTGTCAGACATGTAACATCATTTGATATGTGACATTTCATGCAAGCAAGGATCAGACCACTGTTTAATTTTCTTTTGATGAAAAGCAAATTACTTTTATTTATACGATTGAATTCCACTAATATGAAAGGGTTCGTTTTTGACTCCTATTCAAAAATGTTGCAATTTCTGCGGCATGTCTCATCAAATGGTTTTTTTCAAGTTGAGAGGATATGAGTGTACAGTGAAGAGAATTCACTGAATCCAAGCTTGAGCACTTGCACAAGTGCACCTCACAGAAAAGCACAATCCTTGCGGTGGTATACCTCCAACAACCAGCTTACACATGGTCACACACACCCTGTTCCACATTTATGGCACTAAATGAAGGAAAAGTGTGTTTGAGAAACATCTTGTCAAAATGAAACTTATCTTTGATCACCAGATTCTCATCGGTTCACCTTTGTGTCCAAGTGGATCTGCTAATATATATTGTTTTCGCAAAAATAGGACTGACGAACACTTTGATATGAACAAATCCCATTTAGCCGATCAGCATCGACTCCACCGCATGCTGATGATGTTTTTGAGGGTCATTTTATTTCATCAGCCTCCACACACGTCAGGTGCAAAGGATACTGTGAATATTAGCTTTCCTCCTCTAACTACTAACTATGCAATTCATCTATTCCCGTTTCATCTTCATTCCATCCACACGCTGATCGGAGTCTGTAGATCACATCATCATGTAAAGAGTACAACATTTACTACAGAGCCCACAAAGGGTCATGTGCAGAGCGTGTGAGGTTTAGCTCAAGTCAATAAGCATCACCGAAATGGACGGGAACGCGGAGCCCCCCTGGGGGTTGGTTCATTTGAAGGCGCAATAGGGTGGTTTTAAAATTCTTCGCACCAATAATTCAAGAAGATGTTGACAACTAATCCTGGTTGATTGACCTGTAATGCCAATTACCACGCGCTATTTTCACCAAAACTTTCAGCTGGTTTCCATCTTATTTTATTTTATTCTTTTCATTGAATGAGACAAATCCATTTTTGTCTGTTTGGCAGGAGAAATACTGCAGTCATTGATGTGATGCCCCGATCGGGTAGATGTGTGGAAGAGTGCAACAGTTGCCACTTTAAATATGTGCCTTCTACACATGTTCCCATACAACCGAGCGTTGTAAATTATGTGCTGACTGAAACATATTTTGATTCAAATAAACAGATGTCAATCTGATGATGTCTCTTTACAAACATGGCACTGCCCCAAGTTTTTGGAAATAACATGTTGCTGGCATCAAATACAAAATAAGAATATAATTTTCCAAAAACAATTTTCTGTTTCAGCATTAGCAATGTTCTTTTTCGTCATTTACAATTACAATGGGGGTTCAAGGTCTTGCAGATCATCATTCTGTCTCGGTTTACATTTTACCAAGCATACAGCAAATAGAGTTGTACAACAACAGCAAGTGGAGGTGTGCTTATGTACAGTAGGTTATGTACAGTATGATTGTGACCTACAGGCTGAAAAAAAAAAGCTCTGTGCCCTTCACACAATGTGACAGGTGTAGTATGTTGACAATGTATGTCTACATCACTCAGTGTGAACACAACATCAGGCATGTTGGTGCCCCAGGAGAGCCAGGGCTTACCAGGCCCTCTGCAAGACTTAGGAGAGAGCGTGTGATTGTGTGTGTGTGCGTGTTTCTTCAGTGGAAAAAAAGTAAAGCCAAGATTTCTCTGCTCATGAAATTATAAACAAACCATCAGCCATTTTGTCGACAAACTCAAATGTCTTTGCGACACAATGTGAAACAATGTAAAATAAAACTGATTCGCCAACTTCAGTAGAAAAAGAAAAATAATTAACTACAAGTGAACATTGAGAAGTTTAGAGAAGTTTAAAACGAGTGTCACAGCATCTCATCGGGAAAAAAAAAAAGTAAAAAGCAAACGTGATGGCTGAGTTCTTTTCACTGCTGAGTTCATGCACTGATGATAAGCCCCGTGACATTTTTTAAATAACATCAAAATAACTTTCTGCTGAATGGGATAAAGTATGAAGAAAAAAAACAACAACATCAGTACACTCCTTGAATTTTGCTATGAAAGATGCATGCGTAAAGAAAAGGTGAATTTCAGTTCAAGTCAAGAGCTCAGCAGTGCACAGACTATACTCTAAGAAAAAATAATATCCTCAACTGTCAATATTCATTCACTGTCTTCCGCTTATTCCGGCTATTCCGGGTCGCGGTCGTGCTGGAGCCGATCCCAGCTGGCAATGGGCGAACGGCGGGGCACACGCTGGACGAGACGCCAGCTCATCGCAGGGCCATATGAAAGACATACAACCACTCACACTCTCACACACACACCTACGGGCAATTTAGAGTAGCCAGTTAACCTCAGCATGCTTTTTGGGGGTGGGAGGAAGCCGGAGTACCCGGAGAGAACCCACGCAGACACGGGGAGAGCATGCGAACTCCACATAGAAAGACCCTAACCACCGCACCACCGTGTCGCCCCTGACAATATTGACATGTAATAAATCTTTCATTTTTTTTCAGAATTCGTTTTTTTTTTGTTTTTTTTGCAATTAACTGTGAATGGGCAGTGAGTCATGCGCGGGTGACATTCATCACACAACTGTTACCGCTGGATGAAACACTTAAAATATTTTGATCCAGAAAAAGGAATTCTTTTGTGCCTCCGCATCGTTCTGTCCGCGCTCATGTGTCATACCAACAACTAAAGGACGTCAGCTTCTGTTGCGTTACTGTGTGTTCATCTGCCTTCCTAACACTGAACAAACCAATGGTGACCTTTCATCATGTTTGCTCATACAAGAACGTGGAGGCACAGCATTACCGCGGATTAGCATGACCGCTGGGATCCTCCTCTTCCTTTAGAAGGAAAAAAAAAGAGTGTTTTCTGTTGGCTGTAAACTATAACAATAACTTGCCTCCATTCTCTTTTAGGAGGTAGTTGAGTGTCCGTTACATGGTAAGGCTTATATGATCATGGTGCCACAACTGTCCCTTTCATAAACATGAACCTTAATTGTAAAATTAAATGAAACGATAACCAACTCAAATTTACCTGTCAAGATTTCCTGGTTAAATGGTTTAATGTCTTAAGTCTTAGTTTTATCTGCCCATAAAACCAAGTCTATACCCTTCATTATTACAAAGACAGAACTCTTCTGTTTGCAGAAAAATTACCTCAACCTCCTTGAAATAAATCTGTTGCTCATATTTTGGAACATGTCTGAAAGGAGTTCTTGCAATGAAAAGCAGCACTTGTGTATTTTGATGTGCAAACAAGGACGCTTTTGCCTTTTCTTTCCTCCTCCTTTTTAACAGAGATGCTGGCCATTTGATGAGACTCTACACAAACATGCAGCAAGTGTAAAATACATTTATATGCCGCAGCTATAGGCACTAAGACTCAGATGCATTCTTCTCTCCCCCTGTGAGGCCTTTATTGGCCTCCATATAGCATGAGCAGCAACACAAAATAGGGCTAGAAAGACAGGTTCTATCTTAATCATTTTTAGCTTGAGCGTTACAGAGCTAAGTGACCCCCAGCCGCCCCCATATTAGTGAAGATTGACAGGACACAGAAATGTATCTTTTAAAAGCACACACCGCAAATTTGGTAGAAAGCAAAAATAATAGTGATAGTAGAACAAAAAAGGGTCAAGGGTGAGCTGCTGATGCTAAAATTTACATGGTACTTCCCCGAGCTGATGGTTTGTGAGAACAAGATTGGATGTCTTTGTTTTCACCCTTAAATGCATCTGATTCGTTCAGCGATGCCTTTTGTTACCAAGAGTGTTTGGTGTTTTCGAGCCTTCCCTATACTTACTGACAGTGCTGAAAAGTTGCAAAAAAAAAAAAAAAAAAGAAAAAAACACAACGCCTCGCTGGATTCACAGAAAGACTGCCACAACATTTTAGTGGACGATGAGACGCATCTGTAATATACTTGTCGGACAAAAATAATGAATGTCAATGTATTACGGCTCTGGTTTGAAGAAGAAGGGGGGGGGGGAAAGGGCTCGCTGGTGTTTTTCGCTGCAGAGATTCCAATGAAATGCTTTTTCGTTGTGGGCCAAGTACCTGTTTTCCCACTGGCATGCAGAGAAAGGATGGGAGTCAGACAGCATGAATTATGTACATGCATGAATATATCATCACTAACCTTAACCATTTAAATGAATAATTAGTTCCTTCTTTCCTCTTTGGAAATGTATGTCATGAAGTGTGGAGGCAAGCTGGATACAAATGCAGGAATAAGGCAGAGATGACATGGACGGATTAACAAAGGTGCAAACAATTGAACAGGAAGTCAATTAAGGAGTCAAACAAGGACAGAACTACAAAGTAAAACAGGAAGTGACTAAAATTCAAAAGTTCAGAACCTTTGCAGTCAGAACTGAGAATAGACAGGCATAAAACTTGGACAGAAAAACATAGAAATTAATTAATTTGTATTTCAAAGGATATCAAATTTCATTTAAATGCAGAAAGGAACATTGGTGCGACGTAGGGAAGATGAACCTTTAAAGAAAGCATTTAAGCGAGCATTTAAAGAAATCACTAGATTGTAGCCACATCAGAGCACATATCCATTAATTTTCTTCAGCAGAGTTCAATAGCAGGAGAGCATCTTCTTTTGATTAATGTGTCAGATAGCTCTCGCTGGTAAAAGGTTGCTCATTGGCTCTAAAAGGACAGAGATGGTGAATGTGGAAAGAGAGCAGAAAGTACTTATGAGACCTCCTCCATGCCGAATGCAAATTCGGCGGAGAGCAAAGAATGATGGGAGTGAAGGTTATTCAGATTCACTCAAACAAATAACTCTAAAATCTTCTTAGCTTGAGTGATTACAGAGCTGTGTGTTTATGCATCCCTGGAGCCTGCAACAAACAATTTAGTCTGATTTTTGTTTTGTCAATTACCTTCATGATTAATATGCTAAAATATGAAATACACAGTTTGCTACATTTAAAGAAGAATTATCTGTAATTAGAAGCGCAGGTAGTTAGCAATTTGCGAAAGTGCAATTTGACAGAACAAATGACTGATGATGCGATGAGGAAGTTTTAATTTCAATTCAGATTGGAACAAGATGACACTGCAGTGAGCGGAGTGGCTCTGTTATAAGTACGTCTCATTTTATCTCATCCCGGGCAAAAATGTGCTGTGAGGTTGAGATGCAAACATTCTTCAACATTACTCTGAATGTGTAAAGTGAACACAATTTGGGGGTGAAGAGGTTGATGAGACGAATATGTGAATTTAGGAAGTTTATACTCGGTTATACTGAGGAGGTGTCCCTAATATTTTGTCGCCCTTTCTGCATATGAGTGGGACGACCAAATTATTAGGGACACCTGTCAGTGTAACCCAGAACAGTTCAACAGCATAGAAAATTACAGTCCCAATAACAATCATTCAAATATGTGAGCACCTCTCTCAAACAGATTCAATAAAAATTCAACAGAGAACTCCTAAAAGAAGAGTTTGCTGCAGGGCTGTTGCTTTAAATCCCATAGTAAAAGTGCAGTGGTCATAATGTTATGGCTGATCAGGGCATTTCACAGTCTCTGTTGTTAGTGGGAGTTTAAACATTCTGAGAAGCCGATTCAATCCATTTTGTTTTTCAATTTTGCACCTGACCAGGGTTTCCTCACTCTAAGGAGCCCAAACTGACTCTGTTTTAGACATAAATAAAACTAATAGCTGATAGGTTGTCCGCTCTTAGCGAATCCTCCTGACAGGTCTCATTAAGTGCGCTTGAGCACTACAAAGTGGTAACAGCTTCTGGTGTTGTTAGCTTTGATGGTGGGTTATTACGCACTGAGCAGTTTGGTAATAGCTTCACTCAGTGAGAGCAAAGCCCCTCGCTGGACAGCCACGCCGACGCCTGCTGTCTTCGACCTTTGCTCCCAGTTGCCTTCCACTCAGTGCATTTCGAGGTCGGGCTCAACAAACACGAGCTTGTCACCACCAAGGTTACAGCCACCCTCTCTCTCTTTCTGTTGCTCTCTCTCTTTCCTGCTCTAACACACACACACGCACACACACACGCACACGCACACGCACTTCAGATTCCACAAACCGAAAGCCTTCCAGTTACTTATAAAAGCAGCTGTTATAAGGGAAAAAAGATCACTGCCACGCACCAAATGTGCTGCGCTTGAACATTTAATTACCTCGCAGTGTCTTTGTATTCAGTCTCATGTCATATTTGCTGTCACACAGCCACGCTGATGTTTCCATCTGCAATAAGACCGTCAATCCCGCATTGTCCGTCTGTTTTGTAATGTCATCACCAATTAACTGTGGCAAATTGCAGCTGCACCCGCTGTGCCTAGAGTGTAACAGTGATTCTCATTGCTTAAACATCTTCATAGAAAAAAAAAAACACAAAAGAAAACAAACAAACAAAAAAGAAAACTAGGGCCAGATTTAACAATAATTAAAAAAAAAAAATCTGCACTGCGGTTTTCACTCAGTTTTTGGCTGCAGTGTGCATGTGGCCAACGTCGGATTCACAAAGTCACATTCTGCAAAATCATATGCATATGACTGGCTGCATCTCTGTGACATTCGGAAAATGCATATCATAAAACATTTATAATCGTAACAGGAGCGTGCCTTAGTTAGCTGCATATTTATAGCTGCAGTAGGTAAAGAGGTAGAGAGGTTTTTTTGTTGTTTTTTTTATTGACCACAGCTTGTCGCAAATTATTTCTATTATAATATTTTTTGTGATCATCCTTTAAATGCAAATGCGATGAGACAGGCACACCTTTGAGCACTCACGAAAACCACAGCTCCAGCCCAGTCATGTGATGACCTGCAGCTGTGGGGAAGACTGCCCCTGAGGGGGCAGCAGCAGGCAGTAGATTGTGCCATCGAGCAACCAGAAGGTCACTGGTTTGAGGCCTGGCTCCTCCACAAAGTGTGTTAAAGTGTGCTTAGAGCAAGAGTGGCATGGCATCCCCCGCCATTCATGGACGAAAGTGTGACTAAATGAATGAAGCAATAACAACGCAATGGAGAGCTTTGAGTACTGGTAAAAGTGGAGATGATGCTATTTCAAAGCATATCAATTACTGTTTACATCTGCAGCCATCACACAAGCCTCAGTGCATCTAAGTGTACCATCTCTTTGAGGCTGTAACGTATAAGATGAGTGTTAAAGTGCTCACAGGTATTTTTTTTTTTTTTTTTTTTTTTTTTTGTCATTTGAACGCTAATATTTG
>CAAKHG010008180.1:0-11383 GCA_901007715.1 Dactylopterus volitans
GTTTGAGGATTATTTGCTGGTTTTCTGTTGACTTGCATTGTTTTGCGGCTTGTACGTGTGCACTAGCTACTAAAATTACTCATCCGGTAGCTGTAGTTCTTCTGCTACTTTCTTCCGTGCTACATCCTTCTTCACACGGTCATGGTAAAAACCGGAAGACTCATACTGGGAAGGCTTCTGCAGCCGTAACTCGACGCGTCATAATGTTTCTGTTGGTTCTTCAGTAGACTTGGGTCATAGGAGCAGTCACACTGTGAGATGTCCATCCTAAATATGTGACACTGTCAGATGTTTGTCCGAGGCTGTACTTGGTTGCACAACTGTGACA
The DNA here is from genome assembly GCA_901007715.1 of Dactylopterus volitans. Classification (NCBI taxonomy): domain Eukaryota; kingdom Metazoa; phylum Chordata; class Actinopteri; order Syngnathiformes; family Dactylopteridae; genus Dactylopterus; species Dactylopterus volitans. The sequence continues at coordinate 329 of CAAKHG010008180.1, forward strand.
GTGGCCATCTGTGAACCTTTCTCATAGTGTGACACAAGATCACCGGCACAACCAAAGATTTCACCATGATTAGTGGCATCTGGGACAGTCTAAAATCAAACAGTTTATACTGGTCTTTATCCTGGTCTTGTGACATTGACACAGAAGTGCTGCCCCTAATGAACCTCCCTCCTCCTTCAGGTAAAGGTGAGCTCTCTTTGACAGTCCCCTTTTAGGTATCGATGAAAGACCGGACAGGGAAGGTGCAGATGAGACGGAGTCTCATGCACAAAAGTCTGTGCATGACACCGTAGCCTGGATACTTGTAAGAAAATTTGCAAAGAGAAAGATTACATCACAGATAAATAGTTAATAGTGGATTACACATTGTTTCAAACTGAGGTGCCTGCAGAGTGCCTGTCCAGTGGCATACTGCATATGACAACCAGCATCCATCATACCTGGCCTGTAGACAAAAAAACAAAAAAAAGAGGTCACACCAACTTCTCAAATGTTCTTCTCTGTATGTTTGAACACAAACTTCCCTAAACAATCTTGTGGTAAAGTCACCATCATTTCTCCTCTGTGTTGTTTGTAAAGTAATGCAAATGCAAGTGACTCTGACTAATTCCAGTTTAAGAATTAAATAATATATAATATTAGCCATATTAGCTGGTTCAAAGGGTGACTTAGCTAAATACAAAGTAAGCAAATAAATGTGGCAAAACCTACAGCTCATGGGTCATGGACTCATGGGTGCCAATCCATTGTTTAGGATCAATCTTGAAGCTGGTTTTACCGGTCCTCGTTGAAAGGTGAAATGCTTGGGGAACACATATATCTTTGCAGAGGCTGGGGGACATTTCTTTTAAAAATAAATCCAGTTGATTCTGACGTTATCAGCTGTTGGGATTACATAAAGACGTTCGTCTTCCTTCATGCAACCGTGCTTTGCTTGGCCCTTCCACATCTTTTTCTTGAGGACAGCAATGATGCAGATACAAGGTGGGCTCCTTTTTATTCAATGGACGAGACTTAGACCAAGGTCAGGGCACACCAGCGACTTTGCAAGGAGGTACCAAACCTGATTTAATGTTACATGTGGAACAGTATCTGAAAGGCGTCTTTTGACGCACGAGTGCAGAAAGGTGGAGAATGGTAGAGAAACCAAAATAGAGAGAGGACAGAATTTTCTCATCTTGGGAGGGTCTGTTGACATGCCACTGACATATTTGTGATGGAAATCCCTTACAATGTGGATTTTGTATAATATGGGTCTTTTAAAGCAAAGTCTCCATGAACATATTCCTTTGAAACAATACATATTTCTGGGTTAGGTTATGGTTGCTGTCCATCCACTCCTGTCTTTCCCCTCGATCCATCCACTGTCCATCCACTCCTCGATCTCAGTATGTTTGTCATCTTTGAAATGAGGATGGATACTCGAGGGAGTGAGGACATGCCAGTGAGCTCCTTGAAAAATGTATTAATGCTCTGATGTTAGCCAGGCAAAATTCTGATTGCTAAAGCACTTTTTCAGCATGACAGTGTCTAATGGATGTGTCACACTTGATGTTATTTTCCTGTGTGTTTGTGTGCATGCATTTGTATTTATTCATTAAATCACTTGTGAAAATAAATACTTAATATTCATTTACATCTGTGTTTATGTTGATACGTCAGTGTGTTTGTGTGTGTCCATGTATGCCACATGTGTGTAATCTGCTACCAACATTCTGATTGATACAGTGATGAAATGCTTTTAAAAAGATAATATTTTTTGAAAATGAAAATAAAATAAAAACTGAAAAAACTAATTTAACTAGGACTGCAGGTTATCACTGCCTATGAGGGTAGCTTCTGCTGCATTGCCTCATCAGTCTCCTATCAGAGGCATGAGTCACACACGCGCGCACACACACACACACACACACACACACACACACACACACACACACACACACACACACACACACACACACACACACACACACACACACACACAGAGTACAGAAATAGCATATCTCATCCTCCTTTTCTTATCATGCTTGCATTGACTGATAACTATAAGGAATGAACATGCGATGGCGATCCTGGAACATATGGTACAAATTCATTATGTTTCTGAACAAACACAGGATTAACCAACCTAACCGTAACCCTTACTGTCTTAGAGGAATGAGTGTCTGAAATGCTCAAATGCTCAAATGCTCAAATGCTCCTCTTGCTGTGTGGTCTGCATTTCCTTTATTATCAGGTTTGATGACGATTCCAGGCAGGACCTGGTGAGGTGAGTGAGGGGGAAAGAGAGATAATAATAACCAAAACATAGGCAACAGCAAAAAACAAATGTCATTAGAAACATTCATTCCAGTGTGTGTGTGTGTGTGTGTGTGTGTGTGTGTGTGTGTGTGTATGTGTGTGTGTGTGTCAGCTATGAATGTTTGTCAGTGAAAGATTTGGTGTTAGAGTGGGAGTCTCAACCGACAACCCCGGGTGCCAGCCAGGCGGTGACCTAAGCGTCCAGAACACCCCCCCCAGCCCCACAGAGCAGGCAGGGCCCAGGGCCACATGCCCCAGGGACCTTGTGAAAGTAACCTTGTGACCCCAAAGGCGAATCAGCAGAGGACCATGGAGGGTTAGTTGCTTAAGGTGCAATTAAAATTGGGGTTTGAGGGTACTTGGTGGATGGATATCCCACTGATGGCAGACAATGGAGTTATTCAACATGCTCCACTCCCCAAACCTCCAATGTCTATTGTGAAATTTAAAGAAGGGAAACAATCCATCAAGTGGGGGATGGACAGAAAGCGAAGCCACAGTGAAGGAGCCACATCCTCTGACCACCCCCCATCAAGGCCCTATGGGGGGAAGTAGTGCGGCATAACAGGATAGAAAGGGGGGGAAGCCACGTGTGCTGGGGCAAAGAAGAGCCCAGGGTGCCAGCTCACCCCCGCTGACTATCAATTTGGAAATCTGATTAATAATTAAATTAAAAAAAATCATTAAATAGTAGAGTTAAAGGTTATGGAGATCTCACAAGAGGAGGTTGGTGTCATTCATTATTGTGCAATCGTAGATATACCAGCGTGTGTCATTTATTTACAGCAAAATTAATATATATACAGCAGAGAAGACTGCATGAAAATCTATGCAGGTTACCTCACAAACTACAAAAGAGAGTGTGTATGTGTCTGTGTGTTGACGAGAGACAATGTGTGTGCGTGCGGAATTTTAGGTGCACACCGAAAAGGATATCCTTTGGCCTACTTTGTGTGGGCCCGTATATGATGGACACATATGTGGACGGACAAGGATGTGTATACACTGGAGATTTGAGCAGATGATTATGATGAAAGCCAATTGAAACCATGTATATGTTTTAAGTAGTGATGCCAGGTTGATTAGTTTGCATGCATAAACTCTGTGGCTGCCTCGTTAAAGAGTTAGCAGATAATCTCTCTGAACTAAGTGAACATTACACCTCAGAACATTGTTATTGATAGTGTATTTTAGTAGTTATATAATGAAGAACAGATCAACACATTTGTTCCTGGACACATTTACATTCAGACATTGAACAACCAAAGGACCTAAATCGCAGAGCACCGCTCGCGACTTCCACCCCGTTGAGAGATCGTCTGGTTGCACTGTCAATGACCATATAGCCATGCCCAAAACTTGACTGTCTTTTCAAAAATACACAGGCTTAATTTCCCAAGAAAATATCATTCTGTATTGAAGACGAAATTAAACTAGGAAGTGAGACCTGAAACCCGTCATGACGATGTCTTTTAGGGGAATAAATGAGGTTAGAATTTGCTCAGTTTTCCGCTGACATCAATGGACCGGAAGTCTTTTCTGCAACCAGCGGTGTCGACATCTAATGGCCACATCAGATAGATTGCAATCTAAATGCACTTCTGCTTCGGCTTTTTTTTTTGAGACCCGGAAACTCTGTCCATCTTATATACAGTCTGTGCATCAACTAGATAATAATCGCATTTGACCTCCCTGCATGAGCAGATTTTGAGGGCAAACGTCCACCAGTGTGAACCAGCCAATCTGTGAGGAAAAGTGGAGATGGAGAGGAGAAATGATTGGGAGGAAAAAGAGACTAGCAACGGTTCTGCAGCTTTGTTGACCCTCTGGGTGCGTCGCTCAGTCATTCTTCACTTGCCGTTTTGTAGACATTGCAGGAAGTGATCGGAAAGGTGCAGCTATGGAGGATTATGGGACAGTGAATCCCTGTATTCTCAACCTGTGTTTGAACAGAAAAGCCAACAAGCAACTCTCCTGAGTGCAAGCAGAGACCACAAATTGTGCATTTGTGAATAATTGTCCATTTGGTTATGACTGTGCATTTGTTAATGACTATGCATTGGCTAACAAGTGTGCAATTGTTAATACGTATGACAATGATGGGAAAAAGGTGGTGGACAAAACCAGGAGTATGTGTGCAAGCCTGTGCAACCCATGTGGCTTATGCTAGCAGCAACACTTCCAATATGATAATGCATTTGCTAAGACAAGGGGTGTCCGTTGACAGTGCAAAGAGGAGAGACAGGTAGAAGAGAACAATTGCTTCTCCCTGCCACATTTAAATATCCCTTCCATGCTGATTCAGAGAGTAAAAAATCCATAACTAAAGCATTGAGGGTGTATATAGCAAAAGACATGCAGCCCTATGCAGTTGTGGAGGGTGCTGAAATCCTGCATTACTGGAGCCACACTATAATATTTTCCTGCAACGTCACTTCAGCGGCACAGTAATTCCCACACTTTATGAAGAGACAATGAATTGTAAGACTTGTCCAACACAGCCTTCATAGCTCTTTCTACAGACAGAGGGCTACTGGAAGCTACTACCTGACTGTGGAGTGGGAGACACAAAGCTCTGTTTTGCAGACACGACCCTTTTGTGAGAGCCACATCAGTGAGCATATCTTTGAAGCACTTGCACTGGCAATGACAGGGTAACAGTACAATCCATGTCACCACAGACAATGTAAATCACATTGTATAGGGGATCAATGCAACAGCTGAACTGGGGCCACAGATGGTAAAATATGGACAAGAGAATATAATACTGATTAATGGCAATTTGCAAATGAACTCAGAGAATAAGAAAATATTTAACATTAATTAATGAAGGATGAAATGTTTAATTTTATCAATAGTCATAAAACACTTACTATCACTAAAACTGTTTGCAACCATTTACAAAAAAACTTCATTCACGATTGGTTTGATTCCTCACATGTAGAATAGAAGCTGCGAAACCCTTGAACAGACATCCACATTCATGAGGAGACATTCAAGTTCTTTTGGCTTTATTTTTTTATGCTGAGGATTTTATGTAAATTGATCAACTAAAGGGAAAGTTATGAACTCAAAATCCTCTACCACCAAAGCTACGTTTCACCATGCAACACACATGACCGACTTAGAGGATCTGCGACCGCGTCACGGTCCCGCATCACGGACCTAGAGCGGCGGTGAGGAGCTGGTGGAAATCAACATGGCCATGAAGTGTAATCTAATTGACCCCGAAAGCTGTTCAAGACACTCAAACATTAAAATCACGGGCTTCCCCTAGAGGGTTGAACCCTGATGCAGTTCACTGCCGAATTCCTGCCTCAACCTCTAAATCAAATCAAATCAATTTTATTTATATAGCCCCAAATCACAACAGAAGTTATCTCATGGCACTTTACAAGAAGAGCAGGTTGAGGCCGTACTCTTGAACAAATCCCCCAGGAGCAAGCGCTTGGCGACGGCAGCAAGGAAAAACTCTCCTTTAACAGACGGAAACCTTGAACAGAGCCTGGCTCGAGGTGGGCGGCCATCTGCTTTGACCAGTCGGGCTGATAGAGAAAGAGAGAGAGAGAGGGAAAAGGAGTGGGAAAGTGAGAGTGAGAGAGAGAGAGAAAGGAGGGTTGGGGGATGGAGAGAGGAAATGCACAGTAACATCATCAACAGGAATATATATGATAACGGTGGTGGAGGTCCGTGATGGCCATGAAAGTCTCTGTCTGCAAGACAAGAAAACAACTCCAGGGAACAAAAACTTAAAAAAAAAAAAAAATCTTTATTCAACTTTATTTATAAATATTCAATTTATAAAATATAGAACAGACAAATAGTACAAAACAGTCATAAATACATTTAAAGTGCTTTTTTGTTTTTCCAATCAGATGAGGTATTTGTGAATATGAAATTGTGCAAGAGTAATTATTAAATTGATTATATAAAAAAAATCTTTGTTGGCAACTCTAAACAACCAAATTGGATCTATGAATCTTGTTGATATTTAGAAGTTGCAGCACCCGTCCGACAGAAATTTCTTTTTTTTGGCACATACATTTCCAGGGTGTCTGGAGCACAGTGGCGTAGTCACCTAGCTGACCAGGGAAGCCAGAGAGAACAAGGGCGACCGAGTCGCGCTGTGGCTGGACCTCTCAAATGCATATGGGTCCATACCCCATAAGGTGGTCGAAGAGGCACTACGCCGGCATCATGTTCCAGCCAAGTTCAGACACCTCATTCTGGACTATTACAACAGGTTCAGTCTCAGGGTCTCAGCAGGGTCCACAACATCAGACTGGCACAAGCTGGAATCATCACAGGATGTACCATTTCAGTGATCCTCTTTGCACTTGCCATGAACATGCTGGTGAAGTCTGCTGAGGTTCAGTGCAGAGGGCCCCTAACCAAGTCTGGCGTCAGGCTGCCACCCATTAGGGCCTTCATGGACGACCTGAGTGAATGTCCCAGGGAGCAGGTGGATTTTGAAAGGTCTGGAGGAACTAACCACCTGGGCCTGCATGACCTTCAAGCCTGTGAAATCCAGATCCTTTGTGCTGAAGAAAAGAAAGGTCACCAACACGTTCCACTTCACGCTTGGCAGCACTCAAATACCATCCATCACCGACAAGCCTGCAGTGAAGAGCCGGGGGAAGGTTTTCAACTGTAGCCTGAAAGACACAGCAGCCATCCAGTCAACCAACCAAGAGCTGGAGGCTTGGCTAGCCACTGTGGACAAATCAGGGCTACCGGGCAAGTTCAAGGCCTGTGTGTACCAACAAGGGTGAACCTCCCAAGGATCCTCTGGCCCCTCCTGGTGTACGAGGTCCTAATCTCTAGAGTCATGGGCTTTGACAGGAGAGTCAGTAGGGTCCTGCGGAAGTGGCTGGGTCTTCCTCGAAGTCTGAGCAGCATCGCCCTGTACGGGAAAAACAACATGCTGAAGCTCCCCATCAGCAGCCTGAATGAGGAATTCAAGGTGAGTCATACTAGAGAGGTGCTGCAATACAGAGAGTCAAGCGACCCAAAAGTCTCTCAAGCCGGGATTGAAGTCAGGACAGGATGGAAGTGGAGGGCAGCAGAGGCCGTGGCTGCTGCTGCGGCACAGGGTTCTGGTGGGGACGGTGGCTTGGGGAATAGCAGGCCTGGGTAGCAGTACAACACCTCGCTATGACAAGGCAAAGGGGAAGGACAGGAGGGCACTGCTGTGCGAGCAGCAGTTGAAGAAGAGCGAGCCAGCAGGATGGTTGGAATGCGACAGCAGGGAGCCTCGACACGTTGGGAGCAGGCAGCAGAGCGCAAAGTCACTTGGACTGAGCTGTGGAAAGCTGAGCCCCAGCTCATAAAATTCCTGATCCAGGCCGTCTACAACGTACTGCATAGCCCGTCTAACTTGTTCTGTTGGGGGAAGGTGGAGTCTCCAGCTTGTGCTCTCTGCAAGAGAAGAGAGGGACCCTGGAGCACATCTTGAGCTGCTGTCCGAGAGGCCTGAGCAAGGGGCGCGACCGCTGGCTTCATGACCAGGTCTTGCTATAGCAAACACCATCTGCAGTGGAACTGCCCACTGCAAGCATCTCTGCCCAGTGAGGAAGACCATCTGCTTCATCAGAGCTGGGAAGAACCACCAGCTGTGGCTAGGACCTCTTCCTCTGGCCTACTAGCAATGGCACAAGACTCGGAGCTGAAAGTTGACCTGGGGAAACAATTAAAGTTCCCAGAGAATGTGGCCAGAACATCACTGAGGCCAAACGTGGCGCTGACCTCAGCAACCTCCAAGCAGGTCGTGCTCCTGGAGCTCCCGGTCCCTTGGGAAGATCGCATTGAGGAGTCCAATGAGAGAAAGAGGGCTAAGTACCAGGATCTGGTGGAGGACTGTCGGCTCAACGGGTGGCAGGCAAGATGTGAGCCCATCGAGGTGGGATGCAGAGGGTTCGCAGGCCAGTCCCTCTGCAGGGTCTCCAACATGCTGGGCATCACAGGAGCCAGCAAACGAAGGGCCATTAAGGAGGCTACTGAGGCAGCAGAGGTTGCCTCACAGTGGCTGTGGATCAGGAGAGGAGATCCGTGGGTAAGGTAGCGCTACCTGGACACAAGCTGGGGGACTGATGCTTATGATGCGTGAAAGACCCAAAACACTCAATGATCCCAGGTTACATCACTGATGATGTGTCCAGGTTGCATCACTAGTTGATGTATGTCATAAGCTTCAGTCTTCATTATCCCAAACCGAGTTCTTCAGCAAAAACAAATTTAAATGCAAATAGAACTGCAGTGGAAGTTGCAGAGGCAATAAAATTATTTTCCTAAAAGAAAAGTCCTTGGTGAGGACGGCTTTAACCCTGAGTTTTGTAAAGTGTACTCAGACCAGGTTATACCTATTAAGGATGTTTAATTATTCTACATCAACAAGACTGACCCTGCTTCATATCGTCCTATTGCTCTCCTCTGCGACCAAACTGGATTCATTCCAGGTCCATTTTTTAATGTTTATGTACTCCAGAAACGACAAAGATTCCAAAATTTCCATTCTTGCCCTTGTTGCAAGAAAAGCCTTCGAACAGTTCAAGTGGAAGTACATTCTAGTAGTGATAAAAGAGTTTGACTTGGATTACAACTTTGCTTCCTGGGTCAAAATCTTCTATGCCTGTCCGACAGCCTCGGCTATTACCAAACTAACAAATCGCCCAGATTTTCTTAGTCACACAAGATTAGAATGACTAGTCGCCAAGGCTGCCCTCTGTGCCGGCTGCTATTTGCAATGGCCGTCAGTATAAGGAACCATGCCTCCATTGCTCCTTTTAATTTTAAGCTAAGTTGATGATCACATTTATGTGGATGATGTGGTCTTGTTTCTTTCTTGCCCTGAAGAGTCCCTGCCTCTCTTATTGAAGCTTATTCATGGCTTTGGTGAACTATCTGGCTACACTATAAATTGGGACAAAAACCAATGCTTCTTAAAGGCATTTTGAGACAAAATTATTAATTACTTGCCCTTGCACATTGTTAGGAGTAGCTATCCCCAAAGATCCCAAAATTATTTTTAAGTATAACTATTTGCCTATGATAGAAAAACCTAAGTCCAGTATTGAAGCCTGAAGGCTACTACCTCTTCTTGTGTGAATGCAATTAAAATGATGGCCCTCCCCGGGTTCCTTTAGCTTTTCCAGAATTTATCTATATTTATACCTCAGAATTTTTTTTTAATTATTAAATTCCATCATTCTTCCTTTTGTATGGGGTTTTAAATGGTACCGCATCTCTAAAACACAACTAAGCCTAAATCCTCTGGAGGCCTGCACTGTCAGCACTGTTATTGGTCCGCAAACTGTAGAGCATTGATGTACTGGCAAAATGCATACCCAGATAAAGTCACAGCCTCCACCCCTGCATGGCTTGCGATCAAACAGGATCTACCCAACAGCTCTCTCAATGCCCTTCTCTTCTCACCAACCAAATCCTCAAAAACTTTCACAGGTTATAATTTTATGGTTACCAGCTCCTTGACAGTATGGCATCAAATAAATAAAACATTTGATTTAACTGATACCTCGATTTACTACCCGTCTGCTATAACCACACCTTTCCTTCTTCATTTACTGATAATACTTTAGTTATCTGGTCAAACGCCTTGTCACTTTATCAGACCTTCATATTGACAGTGCTTTTGCTACCTTCAAACAGCTTAAGTAAAAGTGCACTCTCCCACCTTCACATTTCTTTTGCTTCCTCTAGATTAAAGATTACACTCACTCAAACATATTAGACTTTGAATCACTTTCAGCCCCCACTGATTGTACATTCTTTTGATGAAGGAGGCCCCTCACTCGTCTCTCGTTTTGTTGATATTTGCATGGCTTATGAACCAGCTCCCACACAACATCTAAAGGAAGCTTGGGAGGGAGATGGCATTACAATCAGTGATGATCACTTGGAAACCTGCCTTACCACCACTCACAGCTGTTCTATAAACTCCAGACATCAACTTATCCAGTTTAAAGGAACCTATACATGACACTACTCCTGCACGACATTCTTTTTACCCCTCTGTCTCTCCAGCTGCCGAAAATGTAGATCAGCATGCCTCTCTATGGTAAATAATTGTGATATTATCCCAGACCCATACATTGCTATTCTCGGTGGATGTCAAAATCTCTGCACTTTAACCCACCTCCAGCAAAAGACAATGGAATATAGCATGATCATTCTAAAAAACGAACATCTTAACTTTTTGGTAAAATGGAGAAGTTCCTTATTTAAAACCTGGCTAGCAGAGGACACCAATTTATTACATTTGGAGAGGATTCAACACAAAGTTTCCTTAACCTCTGCAACCTTTGATAAAATGTGGTAACCATTTCTGTAATCTGTCAAGACTGATTTACCTGTTTGACTTGTCTCTGTGAATAAGGTCACACACACACACACACACACACACACACACACACACACACACACACACACACACACACACACACACACACACACACACACACACACACACACACACACCACAACACAGCGGTCACACAGCTGCAGCGAGTCACATCGCTACTATCTGTCCTGCAGTGAATAAACTAATTACAGACTCCACTTAATGCACATGTTGAATCACACACCCACACACACGCACACACCCACACGCACGCACGCACGCACGCACACACACGCACACACACACACACACACACACACACACACACACACAGACAGACACAAAGTCATTCATAAGCCCACTGAGTCCATCCATTGATATAAGTCATCTTCTCGCAG
>CAAKHG010008185.1:2225-13001 GCA_901007715.1 Dactylopterus volitans
AAAAAAACAGAACAGGGCTGTAAATAATCATTCCATCTAGATCTCCAGACAGCTTAAGAGTGACAGCTGTTATAATTGGCTGCTCAGCGGATAATATCCAGCAGTCAAAAAAGCGAAAACAAAAGCAATTTAGGCCAGGTGAAGCCAGCTTGATAATAAACACAGAGGGATGATATGAGCTGTCAGCACACGGCTCCCTTTCAGTGTCTTGGGATGGTGCTCGAGCTCCCAGTCTAACACTGATGAAAATTGGAACTGAGTGTTATGTCTTCAAAACAAAGTACATGGTGAAGTGAACATTTTTTTTTCTTCTTTTTGGCAAGCAGTAAGTGATAAATGCTCAATGTGTCATGGCAGGATGCCTACGTGAAGTGTTTTTGATAGGAAAACCTTGCTAGTTCTCTGTGGTGGCATTTCTAAAATGGAAATGTTTGCTTTAACATTAGTTAAAGGATGTTTCTCTGAGAGGGGAAAGAAAAGACCATTATCTTCTAATAGCGTGTGTTAACTCCCAGTTGTTTGTTGCAACCTACTTGCGGTATTTGGTGGAAGTGACTGGAGTGTAAGCGTCAAGGTTCAAAGCATTCCGCTTCATAAATGTCATCCTCATTGTCTTTCAACAAAATCAACATATTGAACAAATTATTAATGCTGTTTTGCATGTCAGCTCGTACTCCGCGTGGCTCATTAAAACCAAGCAGTTTAGAGTAATGATGAACTGTAATGATGAACCTTGTGTGTTAATTTTTACCCCCAAAGAGATTGCTGAACCTTTCCCCTATAGTGATCCCATAAATTTTAGACTAGCAACTGTAATACACACATTTGTATGTGTGCTTGTGCGCGGGCGTGCACACCTTCAAATGAGGCAAAGTCATATCCTGATGTACTGTAAAATACCTCCAACAGCCTATTACAGATAAGTGATAGGTGATTAATAGAGCAACAGATCGGAAAGGCCTTGATCGTGTGCGTGTGTGTGTGCGTGCGTGTGTGTGTGCGTGTGTGTGTGCGTGTGTGTGTGCGTGTGTGTGTGCGTGTGTGTGTGCGTGTGTGTGTGTGTGTGTGTGTGTGTGTGTGTAAAATGTTTTGTTTCATTTTAAGTACATTAAAATTCTCTGCACAAGCTTCAGTGTATGATCAGAAGAAAAGTTCACAAATGAATCGGTGATACGGAAAAAGCAGCCCGGAGTTATGGCGGTTCTTTGAGATAAGGTTAGAGGATCTGCTGCTCTTGCAACCTAAACTTGTTTTGACAGCTCAGTTTTAAGTTCTTTATCATGCAAGATACTTAAAGTCCTTAATGTTTTTGTTTTTGTTTGTTTGTTTGTTTTTTGAGTGGCATAAACACAACCCTGTGGACCTTAAAGGAAGCCATTTGGCTGATGAGGAGCTTAATGAGGAACAATCTTTTTTAGAGTCTTGGCAGCGCAAACCAGGTGCTGAATATATTATTAATATTGTGAATACGTAACCAGCTGGCAGCAACACACACACACACAAGCACACAATGCAAAAACTATTAATCAGCAATGAGTTCAAACATGCTGCTATTTGCAGAAGATATACTGTACATTGTATTTAAATGAGTTGTACAGTGGGTCCATAAATATTTGGACAGTAACATAAGTTTTGTGATTTTGCCTTAATGGATTTAGAATGAAACCATCAAGATATAGATGAAGGGGGTAGAGCAAACATATTGGAATAACCATTTATAGATTTCAACCTTCTTTTTTTTTTTTACATATCTCATTTTCAGGGGCTCAAAAGCATTGGGCCATTAACTGGAATGTGTGTCCCTTTTGAACCACTGAAAATGAATGACTATGTATAGAAATGGATGTAATTATTAAACCTTTTGTCAAGCCCCTTCAATTAAAGCTGAAAGTCCACACTTAATCAAATCTTGACTGCTTCATTTCAAATCCATCATGTCCAGAGGCAAAAATACAAAAACCGCGTCATATTCCAAATATATACTGACATAACTGTATATCATCATTCTGCAGACAGTAAGAAAATAGCCAGCACATTACAAATCATGCATATGTGCAAAAAAATGTAAAAAGCAAACAATCTAACATTTAGCATAAGTGCATTGTGACTGTGGGTGCACTACAGCTGCCTTTGCACCAGTCTGAAGTAAGGCTCTGAAAACATTTGGCTTTTCTACCTCAATGGCCTGAATGTAATGATGTGAATATAATAGTGAATAGTGACAGAAGTGGACTTTTTCATGGTTCTTTTTTCTTCAATGGGAAGAGCAGCAGTAAGAATACAAAAGCTGTCAGTATATAAAAACGGATGCATACATTTCTTGATATTGTTTTGTGCTCTTTTTTTTTTTTTTAATCAAAAATGCCCCTGAGAACTTCCTCACAGAGATGAACAATACAAGAAGCTACAGCAGCACAGAATGTAAAGCAACAGCACAATAAAAACAATGGCCTCAGGTCCAGTGTATAGATTTCATAAATGCAAATGTTACCAGTTTAAAAGGATCTGCTTTGGAGGTGTGTACTTCAATGCAGAAATTATAGAGGCTCATAATTAATACTCAGGAAAGAATGGAAAACAGTCCTGTCGATAGTTGCCCCAGTGAACTTTTTTCAGTGAACTGAAGAGATAAAGAAGAAAAGTCCTCGGGTCATTTCCGACGAGGACTTGACGATTGAAAATTTATTTAGCCTTTTTTTTTTTCAAATTCTCAACAGATCTTTAAATTCTCAACAGATCTTTAACAAAAAATAGTTGAATATGAATCAAGTAGATGCTCACATTATCATGAAGTCACATTGACATCTGACGCACCGCTTTGCATGGAAGCTGTCACTCGTGCTCCCAAACCAAGTGGGCCAAAACCTCCCCAAAAGGGCTTTTATCATTTCTTCTTAGCAAACAGTCTATTTTAGCAAAACAGTTTACAGGGTCTGTATATAGCCTGCATGCATGGATGCAGTTACAGATTCCAAATTAATTTTGAGGCGAAAAATCGTGGTGGACTTTTAAGCCACTTGCCGTGATGAACAGTCCCTGTGTTTTGGATACCGAGCACGTCAGGAGGTATCATGCAAAATAATTTTCTCTGAGGACACTGAGGGAGACAAACTGGCACCAAACCAAGCATGGGGCAAGCAAAGTCTGTCAGTGGAAAAGGCTTCAAAGCAAATCAGTAAAAGAAATGATTATTGATGTCATTTTGTCAAGCCCGCCACCGACTGCGACCGTTCTAAAAAGCCTCCCTTGGGCTAATCAAGTCGAACACTCTTGGTCTGTTGCTTTCAAGTGCCGCAGCAGTAATGGGAGTTTAGAGCAGCCTCTGTCAAATTGGTTGGTTCAGGCTTCAATTCACATCACAGAGGACACCTGTCCTTCAGTCTGATATGGTATGCAGGTCAACACCCTTCTGCATCCTCTGTTATCCCTGCCTGTCCCCGTTCATATTAGCGGTGAGACATCAGTATCAGAGGATTTGCTCCCTGACGTTGAAGAAAAGACCACTTAAAGATGCACTCTGCGAACTTTTTAAATACCGGCCTTTTAAGCCATAGAAAGGTCTCGTGAGGTAGCTAAGTAGATGGGCATAGGTGTAAGGGAGTTTGAACGTCATCAAATGCTCCATCTTCATCCTCTTCCTTCATCGTGTCATTTCATATTCTGGTGTCTCTCTCTGAATGTGTATTGTGTTCTCCAGGCGACCCTCCAGTTCTGCGTCGTCAAACCCATCATGGCTGTCATCACCATCATCCTGCAGGCCTTTGGCAAATATCATGATGGAGATTTTAAGTGAGCAGCACCCCTCTCTGCATTTCATTCATCATATGTCCCATGTATCAATGGCATTGCCAGCAGGTTTGTTTGTTGTGCATGTGGAAACAGTTTTGAGGGTATAATTGTGCCACCACTTCGCGCAGGCATGATGATTTTCACCTTCACCAGGGAGGCTATGTTTTCATTGCCGTTTGTGGCTTGATTTTTAGTAGGATTTCACAAAACTACCAGACTTGGTGAAACACATTAAATTTTCAGGCTTAGGTCCAAAATTGTTTTCCTTATTTCGTTCTAAATTTGATTTGATTAACTTGGTAGTAAATAATACATGAAAAGAAAATCAGGCATATTTTTCTTAACACTTTCTATCAATTTTTATCAGCTTATTGCTGAACAACACCTAGTTTGAAATGCACAATAATGGTTATAGAAAGTAAGCATTATGTGTGCTCTCCACTTTTTTTTTATGTGCAATTCCTAAACAGAAATCAGTTTATGTCTTCAAGACTTCTGGTATGTCACTCAGAGCAGCTGCCAATCACAACATCACATCTCCTTTGATTACATCGAATAACTAATTGAAGCCAATCTTTTAAGAAAAACTACCAAGTAAAAGATCAGCACACCAAACATGTCGGAAACAAATTTCTGATTTAATTAAAATACAGTTAATATGACATGATTCTTTGTTTGGCCCAAAACCCATTCACTAGCATGATTTATACTGCTGTCAGCTACCTTAATTGCACCAGTTTGGAACCTTTTTGTCTTCACAACTCTATGACGTGAATCTCCCGTTCCACCGCATCCCAAAGATGCTTGACTGGACTGAGGTCTGGTGACTGTGGAGGCCATTTGAGATTATTTGAGTTTTGCACTTTATTCTGCTGGAAGTAGCCATCAGGATGGGTACAAGAATGCCAGTACACCAGCAGCAGCGGCCTGAACCATTGACACAAGGCAGGATGGATCCATGCTCTCATGTGTTGTTTGCACCAAATTCTGACCACCCGGATGTCGCAGCAGAAATCAAGATTCAGCAGACCAGTCAATGTATTTCCAGTCTTCTGTTGTCCAATTTTGGTGAGCCTGTGTGAACTGTAGCATCAGTTTCCTGTTTTTTAGCTGCCAGCAGTAGCACCCGTTGTGGTCTTCTGCTGTGGCTGGAACTGTCGTCTTTCTATCGGCTCGGACCAGTTTGAACATTCTCCTCTGACCTCCGGCATCAGCAAGGCATTCTCTCCCAGAGAACTGCTGCTCACTGAATATCCTCTCTTTTTGTGAGCTGCATGAAAACCACGCCGGCCCGCCTAAATGCATTGAGTTGCTGCCATGTGATTGGCCGATGAGATATTTGC
Source organism: Dactylopterus volitans (assembly GCA_901007715.1). Lineage (NCBI taxonomy): Eukaryota > Metazoa > Chordata > Actinopteri > Syngnathiformes > Dactylopteridae > Dactylopterus > Dactylopterus volitans. The sequence goes on from CAAKHG010008185.1 coordinate 7,358, forward strand.
ATTGACGAGCAGTAGAGCAGGTGCACCTGACGGAGTGGTCAGTGTGTGTCTGCACAGTGTCTGCTGGAAGCCTGCAGCTGACACCCGTGTTGTCTTGAATATATTCAGTTGCCGATTTGCAATTCAGAGAAGAGTAGAGGTTGAGATTTCTTGGTCCCTCCAGTTTTTAGAAACTTTTCAAGTTTGCAGGTGCGATGCTCCATCACTGTCTTGTCCCCAGCCAAATCACAGAAGATATTGTTGTTTTTGAATTGAATAACTCAGCTGTTATAATTCAGTTTTTGATATACAAGCTATAAAGAGATAACGTTTTGCTAAGTTGTGGAAATGTGCTGATTCCTGATTGAAGCTCATCATTGAAAGGGGACGTCAAGTGATACAAAGGCTGGGGATAAAGGCGGACAAATTTTAGCATACTTGCTGTTAGGCCAGACGAGCCAAACACAGTCTCAAAAGAATATGGAGAGGCCAATATGTTTTCAACGAAATTTTCTTTAACTGCATCCCATAAACTCTTTAGGTGCTATTATCCGCCTCTCAGTTTAGCATCTCTTTTTAGAGAATCAGCTGTGGCAACACTTGTATGTAAACCACTCGAAAGATGCGAGGACGACATGAGGCAGACGTTTTCACTCAGCTTTGTATCGGCGACCTCTTGAAGTCGAAGCTAAAAAGATAGACATGAGAACATTATTTTCATATTCTTTCCCCATAGTGTTCCACGAAATTAGCAAGGAGAAGATTGTTTACTTAGATGCTTTTAGGCAGCCACGCACTCTATACTGCCTGGGAGCAATCAGTGTAATCACAGCTGAATCCTTGGAGAGGCTCTCTGGATTGCAAAGAAGGTAGACAGGCAAGCTGACAATGAAATCTAGACATTTCTGTCTGCTTATTGGATGCATCCTGGAATCAGAATTCAGCGAGCAAGCAGTCATTATTAAGTGCTTGTTAAAATGGGAGGACATAGAGCCTGCTTGTTATCTTGCTGATGCAATATGGCTGCAGGCATTTTATTTCTTTTTAAAAGCTGCCAACACATGAATAAAGGTTTGCTATCAAAAAAATGCTGATTTGTCACACTGATCATATGGAGAATATCTTTTATTAACAGTATACATATACATTTATGCTGTGTGTGTGTATATATATTTTCTATATATAAAACAAAGGGGCTTTTCCCAACTCTCTGTCTATGCAGCGTGAATGGAGGATACCTCTATATCACGATCATCTACAACTTCTCAGTCAGCCTGGCTCTCTACGCGCTCTTCCTCTTCTTCTTCGCCACCAGCGAACTGCTCCGGCCATACGAACCAGTGCTCAAATTCCTCACGATCAAATCCGTCATCTTCTTATCCTTCTGGCAAGGTAAGTCCTCCTCTCAGTTCAGTTTAACTGTGATGGGGGGGGGGGGGAGGTTAGAGACTGACGACGCCATTGATGCTTTGCAGGAATGGTCCTCGCCATCCTGGAACGCTGCGGCGTCATCCCTAATGCGCTCTTTATCGACGAAAAAGAGGTCGGCGCTGGCACCGTCGCAGCAGGCTGGCAGAACTTCATCATCTGCATTGAGATGTTTTTCGCCGCCATCGCTCTCCGATATGCCTTCACCTGCACAGTCTACCAGGAGAAGAAAAACGAAGTGCCCGGTGAGCGCCCTGAAAAATGACTTGACAGATGTGTTGCCATGTCCCGCCGGTAGAAGTCGTCCTGCTCCCACCGCAGAATACAGAGCAGGCTCAAAGGTGTTTGCAGTAACATGAGTGGCCCTCTGCACTTTGGAGCCACGTCAGCCAATCCGGTGGACTCTTAAAGTTCCACATATCATCCCCTCTGTTTCCTCTATGAGGCGAAATATGGCCAAGTGTGGTGCTGCCTGGAGACGTGTCAGTCAGGTTGCAACTCAGCAGGGGTTACCATCTGCCCACGAGGGCAATCGTGGGCAAATCCAAAGCCTCAGTCCAGCAACACCTTCAGCGTCAACGCTGCTTGCAAGTAAAAGACAAATGCAATCCAACGAAAGATCCTGCAGCAGTAATATTAATTTTTGCCCTTTTTTTTCTTTTTTCTTTTTTTTTTGCCTGCTATCAGGAACCCCATGAGCAGATTAACATGCAGAGGTCCTGGAGGTGATGATAAAAGTTCATCCCAAAATTAATTAGATATGTCTGGCCATGAATAAAATATGAAGATCAAAATAGATATCACATGAAATTATTGGTTTTCATCCTCGGCTATATATCTTGCCGATATGAAAAATCTCTTTTTTTATCTCAGTTAAAAAATTAATAATAGTGTTCGTCTAAAGTTTCTGATTGTTGCGTTACCTGTTGTTTAACTGCTTCAAACGTCTTCTCCTGGAAGTGGACCTGTCGGTGCAAGCGTCAGTACTCTGATGCTGCACCCCCCCCCCACCTGCAGGTGTGTGTGGCTGCAGATGTTGCCACACATCTGGTTTAGGGCTCCTCACTTTCCCGCTGTAAGCAAAAAGCTCAGCAGACCATGCCTAACTGCCCACCCACGGCCCCACCCCCCAGCCTATCTTGCCCTTCTTTTTGCCACCTCCATAAGCCAATCCAGACAGCACGACCAGTGACCCTGAAACTGAAGGCTTGGATTTCTGCTGGCTCTTTTTTTCTTGTTTTTGTTTTTTTCCCTTTCTTTTTTTTCCGCTTTGGATACCTTTTTACTACCAGGTTAAATTCAACCTTGCTTACTGCCGGAAGGCCATCGACAGTGGTCCCGTTTGTGTACTGATGCATGTCACAGTCCACAATAAAAGAAATTATGACCGTTTAGTTTTTTTTTTTTTTTTTTAAATTGGGTCTTAAATGTTAATGCTGTCGTATTTCACAGTTGATATGGCGTTTTACAGTAGCACAAAAAGTCATTAAATGAAATTGTTTATCCAACAAGAATGCAACCCACTCTGCGGTTCCAGCTTTTGAATTAATAGGATTTGCTGCTTTTCTGTTTTGATATCATTAATGATGCCCCGCAAACTTTTCTCGCATGCAAATAGACATGTTATTTTTGTTGGCACTAACACATGCTGCATCTTTGAGATTTTGGTGCTGTTCTCCAATTTGAAAACATTCAAAAAAAAGGCTATTTGTTTACGTTCTCGAAACACATGCAACATTGTTGTGTAAGTGAGGCCTCAGTGTCTAAGCCCACTGGTTTCTTGTCCCCACTGATTAACCGAGGATGAGATGGGAAGAACGCCACCTTTGTGACCATGCAAGTGTATATATGAAATATTAGAGAGGTGTTAATATATTTTCTGAGACTTTATGCTCAGTCTGGCAGGAAAAGCAACTTTATGACTAATGAAATGGCAATATAAATGCATTACAATTACAACGTTGTTTAAGGAGAATTCAGGAAATATTCAGGCTACAACATGCGGAGTATTATTTGCAATGGTAAATTACAGCAACCAACAGTGTACGCTGCATTCGGTTTAGTGTTGGCCTACATTTGGAGTCACCTATATAACCAAGGCCAGCAATATGTTAACATAATGAAAGTGATCTTGGTGATACACGATGGTGGATTGACTTCACACAGTTCATACCAACATTTGAACTGCCGCGTGTTTGGATCTAAAGCTACCAAACTGTAACATAGAATAACAAGATAATCAACTGTGCAGTACACAGCATTTTCAAATTAAAGGAGGAAATGGAAATAATAGCCCTGTTATATTAGCTGATATTTGCAATTTATTGAATGATACAAAGTCCGACAACATGTACAGGGGGAATAAAGATCTTTGTTTTGATAGCTGAGCTATTCGTTGCATTGCAAAAGGTGGCCGATAAAACCATCATACTAAAAATGACTCAGACAATCCCAGAAAAGCGCGTCGATGAAAAATGGTCTTCCCACCTTAGTTGAATGCAGATGTGCTACCGGGAGTAGGGGAACAGTTCCTATCAGGGATACATGTTGTCCCATCCTCCACAGCCACAGAGCGGCCATTCACCAGTTTATTCAATATTTATTCGTATCACATGCATTGTGTGTCCAAATCGCACCAATTTGACTTCCCAGAGACACAAATTTGACAGATGAGCATTTTTAAGATATTCAAGACATGTACAACCAGACGGATAGACAGCGAGTCCTTGCTTTTATAGGTCGATTCTGTACTCCAAAAAATCGGTATTTTTTTAACACACTGCCCTTCATTTACTTCAACTCAAAGCAGCATTATTGCAGTCAAATGTATGTATCTAACCATGAAGCTCCTGCTGACCCTGTTCCTGTCTTTTGCCTTCAGAGAACTCCCCCCCTATGCAGAGCATCTCCAGTGGTCTGAAGGAGACCATAAACCCTGGAGACATGGTGCAGGATGCCATCCACAACTTCTCCCCAGCCTACCAGCAGTACACCCAGCAGTCAACGCAGGAGGTGGTCCCACCCTGCCCCAACGGAAAAGTAGCCATTGGCAACAAGGGCTCCCGGAAGTCTGACAAAATCATGCTGATCACCTCCGATGATGAGTTCTAGGCTTTTTTTTTTCCCAGCAAGATTCAGGTGTTTTGTGTCCTTGCCACCCCTACCTCCGAGCCCCCTGGAGAAACAGCTGGAAAAGCGCGTCACAGCAAACTGGAGTGAATTCAAGTATTTAATGTTCAAAAATCCCAGTATTTTTTAAAAGGAACTGCTCAGTCACTTCTGTTTTCGTGAATAAAACTCCATGCTGGTGAAATTAATGATAGTTTCAAAATTGATAGCTTGATGACCAGAGAACTGATCAGTCTCCATCACGGCGGCGCTAAAGCACTGGAAAATGACATGTCACCTTCACTGTATCAGGCGTCTGGAGCCATTCGTTTTCCACGAAAGTCAAGTTGCTGGATGTTCAGCGCTGCCCCGCGTTTCTGTCATGATGTCAGTGCTCAATCTCTGACTTTCTTAAGTGCGCTCCCTCTGATTCATGTTAGTTCCAAAGAGGAGATGATTAATATGTGTCTCCAGGTGGGGAGGCAGTGGAGGCAGCAGTGGCTGGCTGGGAATGACACTTCATGGACTGTCTCTCGCATCTGCTCGTTTGAAGTATTTGCTGAGCGTTCCTCCGCATGGTTTCCTGACAAATGGAGGCATTCATTCAAAGACACATTCATTTTGGAGCAGGTACTTCAAACTGCAGACTGTGGCACTTCGAAGCCCTTTGTTTCTGCTGTACCACGTACAAATTGGATAAACCCGTCTCCTACAAAGTGGGAGTGTTATTGTTCTGGTTAATTTTTCCCAGCATGCTAAAAGAGTGTAATTCAGTGCAACTATATTGCAGTTTTTATTAGTTTTTGGTTTTGTTTTGTTTTTTTAGCTTCTATTGTAAATTTGACGAACCCTTTTTTTTGTGTCGTCACTATTTATAATTCCACTTTCAAGGGATTATTATGAAATATGTACAGAATTTGATTGGTGTAATTCTAATTTGTGATGTTTGTGTGTAAATCTAATGAGTTGGGAAAATACTAGTACAATGTGTGTAGTTCAGGAACGGGCAGTTCAAATGGGAATCTGCTGTATTTTATAACCTTTTAGATTTTTCTCCTGTTTGGTTTTTCATTTTGTTCATTTTGTTTTCATTCTGTGTTGTCTCACATGGGAGAGACAGGAACATTTA